>UFQX01005275.1:115473-292402 GCA_900497675.1 Arapaima gigas | reverse complement strand
GTGAGAAAACCTGTGTGTAAAAATAACATCATTCAAGAAAATCTACTCATTGTCACATTGTAACGATTCCTGTACAGGTATAAAGAGAATATAACTGTTATTGTTTGTCTATCACTCTTGAATATTTTCTTCCAGTGGAAGCACAGACCTCAGACAGAGATGGGGAGAACAGACAGACCCCCACTGTGAGTTACTGCACTGTCACTGTCGCTGGAGAAATGTGTGAAATATTAAGGAAAATGCCAGACATTTAAATATTTCCAAACGCGTTCCAAAATTAATACCCAAGAACTTAAGCAACATCTTCACAGTCACTCTCTTTTAAGAGAATCTTGAACTCAGGCAGCTATGTGGTCACAGCTACAGTCCACCACAGTGTTACTTTTCATAACTTTCTCCGAGGAGAAAGTAACTAAACGGCTGTGAAGGAACGTATTGGATGGTGTTTTTCTAGCTGTTTGTAAAGGAACCTGCTGACAGTTTTAAGGACACTCCCAGTATAAAGCATTTAAACCACCAGTCGGCTCACTGTTAAACGTAGTGTGTACGTCTGAGTGCGGTACACAACGGTGCTGGAAATAAACACTGCGGTCACGTGTTAAAGATCCGTAATGAATCCAAACAACATTTAGCAAAATAAAACAAGTTTAAATAGAATGGTTACTCACCAGTTGAAGAGAATGGTCTCCTTCTTCTAACCCGTCGCTTTTTCTTGGCCTCTTAGGTCACCTACTTTCTTCACAAGCTGTCACTTTCTTAGCTGCTCTTTGTTTTTGTATGCTTTGATTTTTTTTCTTTTTTTTCAAAGGCAGATTTGGAAAAACTTGTTTTCAACTTGGATAGTGAATTCTGAGAACGAATTTTCAATGGTCATACAAATGAATTCTCGGACGGAGAGATTATAGATAGTGAGGGAAAGCTGTGTTTCTCAGCCCCCTTTGTCCACAAAGGTCACAGATGTGTGTCAAATCCACTGTGAGCCTCTTTCATCCCCCAGAGACTGAAGTGTGTCGTGTTTCTCTCACAGGCGACTGGAGACCATGAAGAATAAGTGACCTGNGAGACTGAAGTGTGTCGTGTTTCTCTCACAGGCGACTGGAGACCATGAAGAATAAGTGACCTGCAGCTCTGTGGTTCTCAGGAACCCAGCAGCACAGAGAGACATAAATCAGGTAAAACTTATTTTAATATAACAGTATCAGCGACTCTACAGTAATATTTGGTGTGTGTTCACAGCGTGTCTTCCTCTCCAGCTTCACATGGAACCTGGAGATGAAGCGGTGTAGCTGCGCAGCACAGAGAGATGGGACACCTCTAGTGTGTTTCTACGACTTTATTGTAGCTTTATGGCTTTTTGTACAACATGGCACAAAAATCAAGAGTTGGTGATAATGGATGGACGGATGGATATTTTTAAAAGTATTAGTAGTGTGTGAATGGAGCCAGAGAGACAAAAAGTGTTTTTTGTGATGTCCTCTGTGTAAAAAGTGATGAAATGTGTGAAAAAGAAAATGTGCTTCACAGAACAACTGGTTGCACCACTTTTGACTACAGTGACCTGAACACTTCCAGCAACTGTAGACCAGGGTCTCCCATGACAGCGAAGGACTTTTGATCAACTTCTCTCTGCAGAACTGCTTTAACTCAGCAAAATTAGCAGGTTTTGGAATGTGTCCATCTGTTTCACAACAATAACAACACTTATGTACTAAATACATCCATTTCAAGTGTAATACAGTTCAACGTGTTATTAATATTTACCTTTGCATCTTTACACTTTCTGACCCAGACAGCACCGGGGTCACTCAGCTACTCACACAATAAATGTCTCATCTTTCCTGGACCTGCAGTGAGCTGGACAACATCTCGCAATTAAAATTCTGCCTTGATCAGAGATGTTCATCTCCTAAAGAAGCCATGGAGGGAAACAGCAGATAGTAGGAGTGGATCAGATGTTCTTCCTAGTTGAGCTTTGATGATCTTATGCCTTTATTCAAAGCACCTAACAGGATCGGTATTAAACTAGCCTTTTCTGCTCTAACGTGTCCAGCATAATGCCTTTAGGATTTAGTTACAAAAGTTTAATTACATTTTTGCTTATAATAAACTTACATGTGACGTCCTCTATATTTTGCCATTTTCTGTACGTGGGGGGGGGGGGGGGGGCAATTTGCATTGCTGCCCCAACCAGTTTTTTGTAATGTGCAGCNGGGGGGGGGGGGGGGGGGGTGCAATTTGCATTGCTGACTCAACCAGTATTTTGTAATGTGCAGCGGAACCGTTTCATGTCTATTCTGCAGTACAATAATAAAATATGAACAATTTAACTTTTACACCGAGTGCGTTGTGTTTACAGTGAACAACATTACAAACCAGCTGTGTAACTTTCACCAGCTGCTCCGCTGCCTCCCATTTTCCCTGCTAAGCAACAAAGCCAACAGACACGTCTCTGGAATTACATCCACATCCATTTTTCGGATGCAGGTTCAATATAGTGAGTTTTTTATTTGCACAGTTAATTCTGTGTTTCGGCAGTTCATCATAGCAAAAAAGCGAGAGTACAGGTAGCAGAGATACCTGTGTTCTATCGCTATATTTAAATATTACTTCTTCTCCCCGTCTGGCGTTACTGAGAAATATTGGATGGGTGGATTCTGCCGACTCCTTTCACCAGAATACTCGCAATATTACGTTTGCACACGAAACCGCTTCTCCAGGTCATCTCTGATGCAGAAACTCAGTTTCGAAGCTTTGAATAAGAGTTACAAGAGTATCAGGGTTATTTTCAGGACCTTCAGTGTCCGAGGAAACAGCCCTAAACAGGACATAACCTCCTGAATTATACTGAACTGTTAAATAGTGCACTTATTGAGCCATTTCCACCAGACACGCAGTTTAACACACCTTTAGAAGTGAAACGGCCCATCAGGGCTGGACCTGCCACCAGATTCCACCACTGACAGTAGTTTAGTCCGGTCATGAACGGCAGGAGTTTATTTTTTAGTCTTTTTGTACTTGAAGCTTTTTAAACACTTTGCTTGATCACTTTTCAAACTACACTTTGCCCTTGAGCGGCTCAACTCTGAACGTACGATATCTGATCTGACCTGTCGGGTTTCCCACCTGAACCCGGCGGCGTCGTCGCGTGACGGCACCTTCCCCCTTTCACTTTGATTTGATTTTTTGTGCTCATGGTGATGGATCGATGGTAAAACTGAGCTCGATTACGTTATTCGGCAGCCCCTACGTCTCGTGTCCATCTCGCTGCGGTCGGAATGTAGTTTTGCTGTTTGAATTTGAAAAAAAAAAAAGGTAAAAATTAAGCAGAAGCTGAAAGTGGACGAAGGTGACAAACGTCAGGGATGATGTCACTAACTGGGATTGAAGAGTGGGCTTTAATTTTTACTGTTTACTGTCAAAGTGGATGGAAATAATACAGAATTAAGAAGTGTTACGGTGCTACTGGCGTCCTTCAAAGGTGTCCTCACGTTTCCCCATTTTCACACCTGCGATCTCTTCCTTCTCAGAGAAGTGCAGAAATGGAACCGGGCCCAGTAAGGTGTTTGCAGGCAAGTCTGTCTCAAATGGAGGAGAACAGGCCGGCAGATTTATCCCCAATGGTAACGTGTTCCCTACAGCATTCTCAGGTAACACCACGATTTTCGGGTTATTGCACCAGTTCCTGTTTTCCCACCTCAGTCTTGTCTTTGCTTCAGGGCAGCATGTGAATCAGCTTCATCCTCAACTACAGGTCATCTTTACAAATGTCCAAGAGTAAAAGTAAAAAGTATTGATGTGGAACAACTACTCGGAAAAGTCCAGTTTCTCCACACACGACTGTGGCTTCCGAGTCAGCGGCACCGTAAAGAGGGGTAAACTGGGTGGAAATGATTCATGTAGTCAGTCGAACAAATATCAGTTAGTAACTAAACATCCTGCACACTTGCTTGTCGTTTCACAAAAAGGAGACAAGAAATTTACAGGTGTATCAAATGTACTGTATTGACGTGTGAGGAATAAGAGGGAATTTAACATAGAGGCAGGCAAAAATTCTTCACCTCTAGTGTTGTTAAAGGGCAAATAACTTGGGCAAAACTCTTCATGTCCTGTTCATTCACTACTTGTCTGAGTTAATACTGCTTTAGTTAACATGGATGACTAATTTTGTCAGCAGTAGAAATGTCTGTTATGTCAAATTGAGAAGCTTTGTGCCTAGAAGATTATAGACTTAAGTTAATATTGAGCAAAACACTTTACTGCAGATGTTGCGCTTTGTTTTTAAGATGGGATGTAACTTTCTGCAGGGGAATTAACTGAAGCTCTTTTTGCTTGAGGACCACAGTCCTCTAAGAGACTAGTTAACCACCACAGCCCGTTTTTCCGAATTATGCCAATAAATACAGTTTTAACACAAACATTAAATCACAGCGTTGCTGTACCACAGCTGCTCTGGTAAACCAACAGTGAATTATTATGCCATTATTTTTATGCCGGGTAAATAATGATTCTAACTGAATCATCCGGGTTCTGTACACTTTCGATTAAGCACTTTGCTCTAAGATTTGCCAGAAGGTGATGAGACAGGATGTAAGTTTATAATTTACAGTCTTCTTGTTGCATGGCAACGTCTCAAACCATTACACACCACCACCTGCCACACGCTGGGTGAATATGTACACCCCCCCACCCTGTTTCCTCCTTTCACCTGTACGAAAACCTTAGTGCAAGAAACACGTGAATAAAACAAATAAAAACCTACAACAATTAATAGCATTTTTTTCCACTTCTGCATCTTCGCTCGCAAAAATCCCCTACAAAGGAGGTTTTTACCTACAACCTGGCAACCCTGGAAAAGATGACGTCATAATACAACAAGCATTTCGCTTCCGCATTTTCGTCCGTCTGGATTTCTCGGAAAAAAATTTATTTCGTTGTTAATCTGTTTCTTCGCACTTTTATAACTCACTGTGTACAAACGAGGAGGAACTAAGTCTTTACTAATCGATCTCCGCTGTGAGAAAGGGGGGGGGGAGACGTGGCGAATCTGGCCGAGCGACGATGTCCAAGCCGAAGCTGGTCGTGTTTGACTTGGGTGAGCAGAAGGATCGCCGACATTTTCCTTTAAAATCACGTCCACGTTTATTTAGTGAAAATAAAGACACGTGCGGTTTATTAACCTTCAAATCCGAGGCCATTTAACGGATGCTTTTCGTCACGTTTTGATCATTGTCGTCACCTGCGTGACGTAAAGTCCTTTTTGGACAACTTGGACGCCTGGGAAGTTCGGCTTATTTCAAACATTTCTTCAGCAGTAATAAACAGCTATTAACACTAATAATGACTAGTTTTTACAAGATTAGTTATTAACCGATTATTACCCGTCGGTACCAGGTGACTGCCTTACCTGGAGATGTTTTATAGATGTAGCTTCTTCTTCTTCTTCTTCTTATTATTATTGTTAGTCACGCTTATTTTGGTGGTTTTGTAAACACTTGCCAAGAAGAGGAAGGATGTTTGCTTCTCCTCAAGGTGCCAGGAGGGTCATGATCAGTCTAATATTCCAGTTATTATATCCTGATCGGTGACAGAAAATGTGCATCTGACACCGAGACGTTTTCCACTGTGATGTGGTGGATGGAGAAGCAGGTGGTCCTGCAGAGACCTTCATTTGTTCTTCTGGGAGCCTTGTGCTCTGTCTGGCCAACTTTTTGAAGGAACCGATGACGAATAAAGGGGGAATATGGAGAGTTAAGGTGTAGTATGTAGCTTGACCCCCTTGCGTCCCCTGTGCAGCTTGTGTGAAGGGGGGGCAAGTCCAGCTGAGGGTGGAACCCCCCCCCCCCCGAAAACAACAATAACACCTCTGTTCCAGTCCATTGAGAGGCACATTTTGTGAAAGTAGTAAACAAAGAGGAAACTGACGGAGCAATGTGAGATGAAGCTGTACTTCACATATTCCCTTCTTCTCCTCAGCTCCTCACCACTGACGGTCGGTTCTTCTTGTTCCTCACGAAGGGGCTGTTGCTCTCCCTCCCCAGCTGGTTTCTGTATATCTTCCAGGGAGTGAAGCCTCAATATTGTCGGTGTGTTTTCTCAGTGACGTGGTGTTAATGTTAGATTCTGCAACTGCTCTGTCTCTCCTACAGATTACACACTCTGGCCGTTCTGGGTGGACACACACGTGGACCCCCCGTTTCGCACGGACAAGCGGTGTGTAGCTCTTCTCCGCTGCGCTTCACACTCAGTGTGAAAATGATTGAGGATTTTAATAACTTCTTAAAATATCCAGTGTCACTTTAACACTCAGAAGTGGAATCAAAAGTACCTTCAGCCTCCCGTCGACTTATTGTGCGTTTGCTGTCGGTCGGACCCCTGGTGTTCGGGTTGCCAGATGTTACACCCTGTCCTATGTTTTTGTCCCTTTCAGGGGAGGTGTGCTGGACGCTCGTGGGCGCAGTGTCTCCCTCTACAGGGAAACGGTGGAAGTGCTGAGCTCTCTGCAAGGACAGGGAATCCCAGTGGGAGTGGCGTCTCGGTCAGAACCCGCGAAACATTCTCCTCTCCAACTGCTCCGTCCCCTCTCGCTCCACATCGGTTCCTCTTCTCTGTCTTCGCTGTGTCTCCTTGTGCTCCTTTTTGAGAAATGGGGGTCTTGATTAAAACAGCTGAGCTCTTGTTCTGGAGAGTTTGGTGTTTGTTCAAGGGGAATTGCACAGGAGCGATGATGGTTCAATGATAGAATTAAAGGGATTAAAGGTTTAATTCCTCCTCTCCTCCAGCACTGGGGAGGTGAGGGGAGCCAATCAGCTGCTGGCGCTCTTCCACCTCGAGCAGTACCTGTCCTTCAAGGAGATTTACCCTGGATCCAAGGTCAAACACTTTACAAAGTAAGCTTCCTGGCAGCATCTACACGTGTGTGTGTGTGTGTGTGTGTTTGCCCCCCGTCTTCATTCCTCCCTCATCTTCATCTTCCTCATGTTGCTGCTCCAGGATCCAGAGGGACAGTGGAATGTCCTTCACAGACATGATGTTCTTCGACGACGAGCAGAGGAACATCACCGATGTCAGTAAACTAGGTACTACTCAGCTGCTCCTACTGACACTAGTTGTCTATGTGTAGAACTTTTGGAGGGGCACTCAGACCCCCAGAGCGTTATTTTTCTTCCTTTTCTCCTGGTTGGGAGTTTTTCGTTCTCCTCTCCTCATTTGCCGGTGGGTTTACCGTGTTACACTTGTATCCTGTGTAGCTGCTCTTGTTAAACACGTCACCTCTACCTACAGGCTCACTGTACACCTGTTACCTGTTGTTGTCTTCATCTGCTGTTCACCTCTGAACAGCAGAGGTGAACCTCACTTCCCTGTGTGAAAAGAAGCCTCCAGAAAAATAAATGTAACTGAAATGAGTTCTTCAATTATACACACACACACACACACACACACACACACACACACACACACCCTGCTCTAGTCATGCTGGGTATTGAAAACCAAGAGCTGTTGCAACAAAATTTCAAACAAAGTTAGTAAATGGAGGGAGGCCTGGAAAGTAAAACTGAGAAACGTCAAACACAGCAGAACAAAATAATGCCATAATAAAGTGAAAGTGATTTTTTTAAAAAGTGTAAACAGCAAACAAAAGTGCATCAGTATTTCTCTCTGTCACTCCTTTTCCCACCAGGTGTCCACTGTGTCCTCGTCCCCGATGGCGTGACCAAGAGTTTAGTGAACGAGGCTTTTGTGAGGTTCTCCAGCAGCCGTCCAGCAGCCTGACGCCTTGGGGGGTCCCTGCTGTGGAAAGCCTGTGTGTGTGTTTGTGTGTGTGTTTTTACAGCCTCGTAACGTCCTCACACTGTTGTTGACCGTTTGTCAGTGAGACGGGAGCAGAGAAGGACAACCGAAGGCTGACAGTTAGTGCCGGTGCTCCAACTGGACGTCTGTTTGTAAGTCATTTAGTTTGTAAGTCGAAAGTCGGCTTGACCACTAAGTTGTAGTCAGTAGAGGGAAAAGGTTCAGACCTCCGGCGATTTATTTACAGATTAGGTGAAACTCCTACAGCTATAATTAATAAAATACTTTGGCAGACTTTTCATTTGAACATTTATTAATCTGACTTGTTTGAAATCCCATCAAATTTTAACTGACTGACAAAAAAAAGGGAAAACTTCTAAAAAAATCCTTAACTAGTTTAGTACTAACTGTTGATGGGTTTGTCCCACAAACACTGCAGTGTCACTTAGCTTGTTACTGCCCAGCGACACTCAGGGGCTGTAAACACTGTGGATGTGAGATGAATTAAGGTGGTTCTCCTCTGCTGCTCTGTTTCGTGACTCTTCGCTGCCATCTGTTGGTTCAGATGGGGAACTCGTGTCATTTTTGCACTAGAGACAAATTTTAGGAAATAAAGAAATATAAATATTTCAGCTGGAAAATTGTATTTTTGAAAAGCTGTAGCTGGACAGGTTTTGACACAAGGAGCTGATGTTAATCTTTAGGGTCTAAGAGAATGAAGACGGTCGTGTGGTCTGGGGTTCCGACTGAGCACAAGGAGCCTGTGTTCGATCCCCACAGCGGCTGTTACTCTGTTGCCGGGGGTGACCGTAAACAGCTTCTCTCCAGCGCTGAATCTGAACCGTGTTTTAGAGGAGACGTGTAAAAAACGGTTTAAAGTCCTGCTGAGTCTAATCTGGGTCTCAGCCTGGAGACAGCTGCGTAACCATGGAAACCGAGGTTGGATGGACACACCAGATGTTGAGCGAAGGCTGGCCGGCCCCTGCCCGCTGCGACCCCACGTGGCCTGCTGCCCTTATGTTTGCCCTGATTTTTATAAATGTACTTTTCAAAGGTGACAGACCCACCAGGTGACCCGCAGGGCGCGACAAACTACGTTTCTATCTTCCTGAAGCAGAATAACAGTAAATTTAACCTTAAACTTTGATTAATAAGAGACACAACTGGCCCACCTGTTCTAACCGGCCTCGAAGTACTGAGAACATCCAGACTGCAGCCAGTTTCCTCCAGCTGATCCCCTGCAGCCACTTCGACTCTGGCACCCCAGACGCGTAGGCCCCACCTTCCGGTGCTGGCTCAATTCTCATTGGTTTCTTTCTGTCAATCCAGACCAGTCCTGCCTTAAGTTTTCTCAAAAATCCTCCCCCGTCTCTCTGTCCATCTCCCTCTCCCTCCTCTGGGCTCCGCAGGCGACGGCCGCCTCCCTTGTCTCATTTCTCTCTCTGCCGCCCTAAAGATTCTCTGTCAAGTTTCTCGGAGAAAATCGAAGACTAATTAAGATGGTTAATGAAGATTTAATTTCTCACTTCAAACAACCCAGTGAGCAGAGAGCAGCCTGGGACCAGGAGGCCCGCAGGAGTGACCATGGGGGGTGGGGGGGTTAACAAGGGACAGGAGCTGACAATCAAACAGAAACGTGTTTCTACAAAAGAAAAATAAAAGTCAATAAAACATTAAATCATGCAAATGGCTGGAAACCAGAAATGATGCGTCTCCTCGTTCTTCTGCAGCCTAAACCTCGTTCCCCAAAACATGGAGGACAGAACAATGGTCAGTGGACACACTTAATGGTGGCCTCTATCTCTCTCTCTCTCTCTCTCTCTCTCTCTCTCTCTCTCTCTCTCTCTCTCTCTCTCTCTCTCTCACACACACACACACACACAGCTTCCCACAGGAGAGACCAACCATGTGCATTTAATGTAATTATATAATCTGCTTATTTAAAAACATCTTGCAGCAACACAAAGCAGCTGGACACGCGGACGCACGTGCCTCCTACCTCAATATTTTTTTCCACTGAAAATCGGTGTTTTTAATGTCGCTTTAAAGTCCTGTTTGTGCCGCTCACCCGGGAACTGAGTGGTTCACAGCGCCCTCTGCTGGGGGCGGAGAGTGTGACACACCGAGGTCAGTCGTTTGAGCTCAGAGGCGGACAGGCTGCAGGGGGTATCGGCGGCTTCGCTGAGTAAACACCCCCCGCGGAGTAAATGGCTAAAGCTGCAGGTTGTTTCTATAAACGACCCGGAATCACTTCGGTTTCCAGCTCCGACTGCCGACCTGAAAACAGCAGCGAGAAGCGCAGAGACGCCAGAAACAGGGGCTGCTGGGAAACGGGACGGGAGTCACACGCGCGGTGTCAGGTTTCCACTTTTGAAAGATACTCACATTTTCACGTATTTTATTTTTAATCACTTCTTCGCCCTTTTATTCTCAGAAATGAAGACTGAGTGCAACATATCGGGCGTGGCCAGCAAGGGGCGTGGTCAGCAGGGGGCGTGGTAAGCAGGGGGTGTGGCCAGAAGATCACCTAAGTGCATCTGGGCCGCATGAGCCAAACTCACCTGCAGAGTGTTTACAGGAGGTCTGTCAGCCCCCCTGTGAGGAATGCAACGCTGGACACGTTTTTGGATGAATCGTTAACCATCAGTTTGTGGGAAAACAAAAAAAATCTCTAATTTTTCAGAATGTAGGAAAATATTGATGTGAAGGTGTTTCTGTTACAGCTGCTCACATCCAACGTGTTTTTTTTGCCAGAACCTGAACCACGTACAAACGGGGGTGTGTGTTGTGGCTGCGAAAGCTGTGCGTCGCCCTCAGAGAGAGGGGGGGGTGGTGGTCTGGCCCATCGCATGATTGACAGAACTGTCGCCCAATAAGAACAACATACTGCAATTTGTCGTCAAAATGTAGCGTCTTTATTAAAATTTACAAAAGAAAAATCATCCAAAATGAGTCTGAGTCTGAGCTGGGAGTTGAAATGCCAGTGTTGGAGTGTGTGTGTGTGTGTGTGGCTCCCAGCCACAACACGTACGTTCATTCTGTGACGCGTGTCCGTCCCGCATGGTGGCTGGGTTGAGTCCCGCTCAGGTGTGCAGATGGCCCCGTTCCCAGCATGCACCAGGCCCTTGGTGCTGGTGTCACCTTGGCGCCCTGGTGTCAGGCCAGTACAGCTGCCGGACCGACCGCAGATGAACATGAACCCGGGGGGGTCGGAGCCTCCAGGAGATTTGGGTAATAATCGCGACGGCGGTCGGTGATACAGTATATATGTACAGTGGAGATATTTATACATTCTGTACAGACTGCATACCCCCTCGGGGGGGGGGGGGGGGGGCAACAGACATTCTTGTTGGGGGATCTTTGGGGGCACAGGCTGATGGGGATGTCAACACAGTGGGCGTGTTAATCATGGGGGGGCGTCTGAGCAGTTTGTTCTCCATAAGTTTCCCTCATGGAAATTTGCTTATGAACTGAATGAACTGAATGATAATGAGTGACTTTAATAATAATCATGGGTAAAGAGGCTCCTCTGTTCAGACAGCCCCCCCAGCACCCGTCACCAGTGCAGAGAGTGTGTGTGTGTGTGTGTGTGTGTGTGTGTGTGTGAGACCTCCGCTGTACAAACGCACTAACGCTGTTTCTGTCGGCAACCACTAAACACGTCCTAAGCAGCGTCCGTCCCCATCTGCTCTTATCGGCTCCTTCAGCCTGCAGCTCCCCCCCCCGGGGGGGGGGGGGGCATTAATATCTCACTAATCGTTTCAATTTTTCATGAATTCCATTCTTCCACAATGTAGCTTTGAGGAAGATGAATCAATTTTTCAGGAATTAAAAGTTTCATCAGCCGCTGTGGACCGAAGCCGGAGCTCAATTATTCACTGGTACGTTATGGAGGAGCCCCTTCCCATCATGCACTGCTCAGCTCTGCTCTTCTGTTTGTTCACAGGTACAGGTGTGTCAGGGGGAGCGAGAACATCATGTCACCCAGTGTGTGTGTGTGTGTGTGTGCGTGCGTGCGTGCGTGTGTGTGTGTGTGTGTGTGTGTATGTGTGTGTGTGTGTGTGTGTGTGTGTGTGTGTGTTCACGCACACATCAGAAAGTCACACACCTGCATATGAGTGTGGCGCCCTCTGGTGGAACATTGCAGACACAGGCTGCAGATCTGCTTCTCACGGAACTTTTATTGCTGAGGGTGACGACTCCGATTCACCCCCCCCTCGGCCCCCCTGCCCTGTCTACAGAATCTTGGCGCACAGCCCCTCCCACCCTGTCTCCCCCCATCTCTCTCACCTGTTACTCAAGCGACGCGTCTCCCCCTCCCTCCCCTTCCCTCCCGGGCTCCTCCAGCTTCTCCTCCTCCGTGCCGCCGTTCTCCAGGCTGACCACTGGGGGCTCCCTCTCCCCGTCGCTCTCCTCCAGCGGCTCCCGTTCGCTCTCTTGCAGGAGCTCCGCCAGCCTCTGGAACCGGGGCCCCCAGTGGGCGGGGCCACCTCCCCAGTCCCCGCCGGTCTCCTTGTCCCCCTCACTCTCCAGGGAGCTGAGTGACCCCGCTTGGGAGCCCTCGCCCTCGAAGCCGTAGATCTGCACCGAGTCATAGGGGGGCAGGGAGGGGTCAAAGGTCACCTGGGCTAGCCGCAACCTCAGGAACTCGCCCACCTTGAGAGCCAGTGAACCGGCTCCACCCCCTCCGGCCTCCAGGCTCCTGCCTCGCCCCCCTACGTATCCCAGGTGCCCCGTGAAAGGAAGCAGCTGGGGGATCATTTCTCTTCTGCCGAGGACGTACCCCCCAATGCCGATGCGGTTACGCCAGTCCGCTATGAACCCCATGCCCTCCTGGTACAGGCTGCAAGTAGTTCCGGTCACTGATATCCCTCCCTCCAGCTCAGGCCGCGGCACCACAAAACCGCTGCCCATCTCCAGGCCGCCAAAGTCCAGGTTTTCCTCTGGCGGGTTGAGCAACTCCCCCTGGTGGCTGTCGCCTGAACACTCAGCGGTGATGGAGGGGGGGCCCGTGGGCTCAGCAGCAGGCTGTACAGAAGAGACCCAGCGAGTGCTCCGCTGAGGGTCCTCTGAGAGGGTGGGGGGCTGGTGAGCAAAGGCAGAAGAGTGGTCACTGCTGGCGAGCTTCCAAGTCACTCTCTCTCACACACACACACACACACACACACACACCCACACACACACACACCCTTACCTGGTCCTGGTCCAGTTGCCCATCCCTGGGTTCGCTGCAGNCGAGCTTCCAAGTCACTCTCTCTCACACACACACACACACACACACACACACACACACACACACACACACCCACACACACACACACCCTTACCTGGTCCTGGTCCAGTTGCCCATCACTGGGTTCGCTGCAGCTCTGGTTCTCTTTCAGCTCAGCTGTCTGCATGGAGCTGCTGTCGGACCCCCCAGCCACACCCTGCTCCTCTGAGCTGTTCTTGCTGGTCCCTGATTTGCCCGGACCCTGGTTTTGCAGGACCAGCGGGGGGTCCAGGGGGCCATGGAAGCTGAGGCCCGGCTGGAAGGGGGGGTGTGCAGTCCGCAGTACTGGCAGCGTGCGGCTGCTGTAGAAGAGCCGGCCGTACAGAGTGGCTTCCTGAACCGGGAACTGCGGCTCCAGACCAGGGTTCTGGGTCCAGAGGCTGGTGAGGGAGCGGTCCCGGTTTTGGTGGGGATACCGTCTGTGGGGGGGGGGGGTGTGTCAACACTACAGAAACATGAACAAATAGACCTCCTTCCCCGTCCCCTCACGCTTCCTCCCATTCCTCCCTCACACCTCCCAGCCCTGCTCACATGTTCCTGCTGTCGAGTGTGCGGTAGCCCCGGCGTGCGCTGTGGGGGGCACTCTGCAGGGCGGTGATGTCGAAGGCTGCCGTGTCAGCTTCGCCGCCGCCCTCGTCGTCGTAGGTGATGATGTTCTCCCGCACGTCATCCTCCTCCAGGGGAGCGAGGGAGTCCCGCTTGTGCCGGCGCAGTGACAGCGAGAGAGCGCTGACCGCTGGGAGGACAGAGTCACACAGACACACACACACACACACACACACACACACACACAAACACACGTTGGCTGCGCTGTATACACGCCCGCGAGCCACTATTAGGCATACCCACGCAGTTTGGTGCTGTTACAACATTCTAATGGTGCTCAGCTGCCGGTGAAAACCTAATGTGGGGAAACTTTCCCCACACCATTACTCCTCCACTGCTGACGCCAGGCAGGAAACGTCCACGGATTCATTCTTTTTACCCAAATTTCTCACCGTGCTTTGATATCAGGTTAGGTTTCTCCACTCTGTCCAGCGTTGCTGACTGCATGTCCGCGGGAACCTCACCTCCTTGTGGGCAGCTGAGAGGAGTGGCACCCGGTGTGGCCTTTGGCCGCTGTAGCCCTTCACGTTCCACAAGCTGTCTATTCTGAGACCCCTGTTTGGCACAACAATGCTATTTGTTTCCCACGTTCAGCTGCTCTCTGACCTCGCTGTCCGGTGAGCTGTGTTCACCCACAGGACAGCCAAAGCCTGGACTTTCACCTGTCTGTCCCCCGCACCACTCTCTGTGACCCTAGGACAGCAGCTGTACCTAATAAAGTGGCCGCTGAGCGCGCACACGAGTTTCTGAATGTTTGTGCACCTGTGTTGCTGTCTGTGTGCATACGTGTGTGTATGTGTGAGTAGCTCCTCACCCAGCAGCGTGGCCACACAGGCCAGGATGGCCAGCAGGGCGGCGGTACTGAGCCCCGGGGACGGCAAAGCTGAGGGCAGTGGCAGGCAGGTGGCCTCCTTCCCCGATCCCCTCACGCAGGGACAGACGGACACGGTGACCGTGCCGGTGCTGCTGAGGTCTGAGGTCGTGTCCCGTAGGACGAGGGGCACCTGCAGGGTGAGGGAGGAGGCGGGCGAGCGGGACAGGGGCAGGAGGGGGGACAGGAGGACCAGGCTGGCAGTGGGCCCTGTGGGGGGTGGGGGGTGGGAACAGTGTTAAAATCCAGCCTCACAAAGACATTATTCCACACCTGCGGGGGGTCTGTGTGCCACCAGTGATCAGCATGACTCTTATCACCCCTGATGACTCGGGTGGGGGGTGGGGGTCCTTTTTTCTGCATTGATTAAAAAAGTTGCGGAAGCCGCATCACATTTATTACCACTGGAATACGGAAGAGTGCAGAGCTGCGGGGGGTGCTAACAGGGACACCTGAGGTGCGTCTATAGGCCTTCCGGTGACAGTGGAGCCTTGTGCCCCCCCCCCCCCCCCCCCCCCCCCCCCCCCCCCCCCCCCCCCCCCCCCCCCCCCCCCCCCCCCCCCCCCCCCCCCCCCCCCCCCCCCCCNGGGGCCTTTTGCCCCCCCCCCCCCCCCGGACCATTGTGGGTTCTAATCCCCCCTCCGGGAAGTGATACAGGGCAATAAGGACTCAAACAATGAGGCAAAAAAACAGCATCATGTTATCCATCCTCATTGTCAGCTGCAACCCTACAGAAAACAGTTTAGACTCTAATAATAATAATAATTATTATTATTATTATTAGTGTTAGCAGCTACACCTATTCATGTTTAGTAACTATTTCATGTTCTTTTCCAGTCTGGTTAATATTCCTGTGCTGCACCCAGAGGGAGGAGCCTGGAGCAAAGAATATGATTCCGTCCACTTCTGCTTTTCTACAAAATATTTTTATGTTATATAATGACTTTTTTACGCTTGAAAAGTCATCTGAATTCCACCCGTTGGTCCGTTATCGTTCCCCGCCGCTCGCGGTCTGTTCCGGAACCGCTGGGCACCCTGGACTGGGCCAGCACAGTATTATAAACCTTTAACTGTTTTTTACTTTTTAACTATTTAGGTATCATTTCCTCAGTTAACCACCTCCTTCCATTTTTGGTCTGGAAAATTCTGGAACATTATAAATATTTTAAAAATAACGCTGTGACGCGCTGGGCCGTCGACTGTCGGCCACCTGAGGACCGGACAGGTGCACACGCTGCGTACAGGTAGACAGAGGCATTATGGGTACACGGTGAATGGGGATGGGGGAGGCAGACAGACGGCCTGGAGGAGAGGCAGGCAGGCGGAGGAGTGCATGCTGGGACAGGCGGGAGGGAGACAGTGGGATTCTGGGAAGTGACAGTGAGGGGGTGGGAGGAGAAGAGAGAGAACTATGAAAACATAGGAAGACAAGGCGGGGAAGGGACTGGGGTGGGGGGGCAGTGAGTGGGTGCGGCTGTAGGAAATGGGGGGGGCGGTCTACCTCCGCTCTCCCTGACGGAGAAGTTGCGGGCGGCGCTCGACTCCGGGGCGATGCTGAAGTGGACCACCGAGTTGTTGTCGCCCTGGTCCTTATCGACCGCCCGCAGCACCTGCACCACCTGCGGGGACACAGACACAGACAGCGGAGGACCATGGGCCGTCTGTGGGGGGTGGAGTGAGACGGAGTGAGATGGAAGCTGTCCGGGATCAGACGTCCACAGACGCTGTAAAACGCAGCTCTGGACCGACCCGCCGACAGAGCTGCTGCCCGACTGACATCGGCGCTGCCGTGAGTCCCTCTCGTCCTGAGAGACAGACAGCTGGACAGACAGGAAAACTGACAGGCAGGTGGCAGGACTGACCTGGCCCACGGCGGTCGAATCGCACAGCACAGTGGAGTAGTGTCTCTCCAGCTCAGGGGCGTTGTCATTTACATCCAAGGTCTCTATGGCAACAACCGCCCTGGACACCTGAGTGGGGCTGTCTGAGATAAAACAGCAGCAACCGCAGAGTCAGCGCAACCTGACCGCTGAGCGACCGCGGCTCCACGCCACCACAGATCACCTTCCCTGCAAACACTCCTGGGACTGCAAGCCTCCTCTTAATTTTGTTTGTTCGCAAACCCAACGTTAGACTGTTGTTAGCATCCAGCTACATTCCGATAAAAACTATTTTAAAGTAGCTGAAAATGAAAAAAAAACATTGTTTCCATAAACTCCCATTGAATGCCGATCGTTTACTTATCGAGCCCAAAAAGCCGTGCCTCACGCCCAGACCCAACGGAGGGGGCTGTAAACACTGTGGAAGCGAGTTGAACGAAGGCGGGGGGGGAGCCGGCTGACCTCTTTGCGTGGCGATCACCGTGATGTTGTGCCACCGCTCGTGCTCCCGGTCCAGCTCGGCCGCCGTGGTGATGAGCCCGCTGTCGGGGGCGACGCGGAACAGCGTCTCTGGGTCAGACTGAGGGTCGATGGAGAATCTGAGCGACGGAGGGAAAAATGAGATGTTTTTACCACGGGGGCTGTGGACAAACACGGTAAATACGTTGTATCAGGCACAGGTCACCTTCATGCGACCAGGGCGTCACCTACCCATCATCCCCACACCTCACGTCATTTATTCATCATTTTGACAGGATACCAACCTAATGTACATACAGATGTTCCCGTCACAGCCCTTCCTCACCAAATCGGCATCTTTTACTACAAATTTTAACGCGAGTAAGTTGCAAACGTCGAAACAAAAATGATTTTTTCTTGTGTTCGACGGTGAGGTTTTTTTTTTCTTTACCGGATGCTGCTGCTGAGGCCCGAGTCGGGGTCCACGGCGTCCACTCGGCCAGCAGGGCAGGGCGGGGGGCAGTTCTCGTACACGTCCAGCAGGTAGCGCGACCGCGAGAAGCGCGGCGGCTCGTCGGCGTCCAGCACCGCCACCCGCACCGATGCCCGGTCCTTAAAGGGCCCCCGCCGCAGGAACCGGGGGTCCACAGTCGGGTTCAGCACCTCCACCACAAAGGAATAGGACCTGCGGGTCTCGTAGTCGACAGCCTGCAGGGAAACACGGCCCCGGCGGGGGGGGCGCCTCTCAGAGCAGCGAATCCGAGTCGCAGGTTTGGTGAAACTCGGGCGACTCGCAAGCGGCGGCGGTGGCGTAATTACCCACGCGTCACGTTTCCGCTGAGTTATGACCGCACCTCCCGAATTTCAGCCCATTTAGGACCCCCGAGAGCCCTGCAAAATGTCTTATTTCCGAGATGTATCACTGCACGCGTGGCGCCCGCCGCAGTCGGGCAATGCGGCGTAAGACAGTAAATAAGGCGGCGCAGGGAGGCGAGCGCCGCGGTGAAAGATGTGACAGGAAGTGGACCGCGCCGCTCCCCGGTGACGCCACCATCGGGCCCGTCGGAGAGGAGCTGTCACCTACCTCGCGCGTTCGCACTCATCACCCTCTCCGGCGCCCGGCGCCGCGCTCTCATTTTATATGCGATCGCCCCCGTGATGAACCGCTCCGTGACTGCGGTCGACGCCCCGTAAGTGTTAATCTCCCTCCTTCACAACCGACCGTTCTCTCAACATCAACACTCTCCATCTCTCCCGTCTCACTCGTCTCGCTGACCTCCCCTCATGACCCTTCTGGCCGCAGCCGGCCGGAGGGGGCGACCGGGTTGGTTTTTATTCCTTTTACGTAAGTTTTACGCAGCACACAAGAGCGGGAACCCTCAGCCCTCCTGGTACCTCATCCGCCTTTACCGCGGTGACCCACTACAGGCCTCAAAGCAGGTCAGCTGTCAGAGACTCGGATCCCTCTACCGGGAAACAGGGACTCGGAAGAGAGTCCAAATCCACCAGAGATGGAGCTGCGGCGTCTAGCTACTCTGCAGAAGGATGACAAAAGTGGGACAACAGGAGCCGCTGTTACACCGAGACACGCGGGAAGTAGAGCAGAGACTCAACTGGGTGGCGGATCAAGATGTGGACCAAATGGGGGGACCGGAATGACCACACTGGGGGACCAGAGACGTTACAGCGCAGCAGTGTGTGTGTGTGTGTGTGTGTGTGTGTGTTTTCCTGCTTGCAGGTTTCTGGACTCCTACCCAGGGGGTTGTGTAGGGTTGACTTTCACTGAAATGAAGAGAGTGACGTTCAGAAACACAACTGCACTTTGGTGTTAATAAAGGAAAAATCCACGTGGGGCTCAGAAAAAAAAAACGTACAAAATGAAAAAGTACTCTGTTGCTACGGCGATGCTTTTAAACAAAACTGACACCTCCAGCAGCTGTCACAGTAAGTGGAGCAGATGGGTTCCCTCCAGGGGCCCTCCAGCCACAGGTTGCTGTCCTCAGCCCCTCCCTCACTTACTGGGCAGGCGCTGGGTTAGGTGATCTCACACACACACACACACACACACACACAGACACACACACACACACTCTTAGCAGGAGTGTGTTCAGCTGTGTCCTTCTGCCCCCTCGAGTGCTGATGTTCAGAGACCAGGTGAGGTGTCAACATCCGCACCTCAGATGCCGGTACTCAGACCTCCAACGTTCACCCGTACAAACGGGAACAAAAACAAATAAACAAAAACATCTTCAATAAAATCTTCCTGCTTCTACAATAATAATGTTTATACACTAAAAAAGAAGCTTAAGGCAAATGGGGACGGGTCATTATTGAGGCATTTCATCCTGATTTTTACTTTTTCCTTTATTTACTTTTATTATGTAATAATCCAGCAGTGCTATCGTGTGTGTGTGTGTGTGTGTGTCTGTGTGTGTGTGTGTGTGGTTCCCCCCACCTTGTTCAGAGTGATGATGGCCTCGTGCTCCCTCCCCGTGATGTTGAACGTGTCGCTGCCCTCGGCGTCCAGGATGCTGAACTCCATCTCGGCGTTGGCGCCCAGGTCTGCGTCTGTGGCCGAGAGGCGGCCCACCTCGGCCCCCGGCAGAGCCAGCTCCGACACCGAGAACGACCAGGAACCTGGGGGAGCACGGTCACCGCAGCCCATTATCTCCTGAAACATCCTAAAATCCTACTACTGGCGTCTCGCTTTTGTCCCTGACGTGGTGGAATGAGCTCCACATGTCCCTCACAGCTGCTGAATCCCCCCCAAACCCACCTCTTTGAGAGCCATTTTTCTCCTGTCAGCAACATAAAGGAGTCCAACACCTTCTGTCACAATCAACTTTGGATTTTCTATCTGTTTTGCACACAGCTACTCGTGCCATGGGCGCCGACAAAGTAGCGTGGTACTGGATGATGCCGCTTCTCTTTCACAATTGTGTGTCTGTGCTTTTTACCTCCGTGCGGCTTTTGACAAAAAGCATCTGCTGCATGGATAAACGTAAATGTAAACGTCCCTACCAGCTTTCCCCGGGGGGGTAAAAACACCCGGGTCGATTAATGTGCAAATCGGCGTAACTTAGTGTTCAAACCCGACCTTGTAAGTGACCTTTAGCGAAAGATTAGCTATCAACACCGTTTGGGACCTTTACCAGCAGCATCCTGGGACGTGAACCTGCAACTTTCTGAAGTTCGGTTTCCTCATTACTGCAAGATTTGCTGCTCTCTGAACGTCAAATGTGTATGTTATGCAAATGAGCTCAGGGCAGAAATCGGCAACCTGATGCCGAGCGTCGGGGAACCGTGGTGGGAGGAGAGGTTGCGACCCTACAGGTTGCCATAGCGACAGCCTCCCCGCCCTTAACCGACCGGACCGGCTGCTCGGAGAGACGAGCAGCGAGGTCCTCCTAAGCACGGCGGAGGAGCCGAACCGTCGTCCCGCCGGCGGAGGAAACGGGAGGATTAAACGGAGACGGAACCGGGCCGCCTGTGGGCTGAAGGGGGCGCCGTGGAATTAACCGTCATCAAAGCGGGACGACGAACAACGCAAAACATACAGCGGCCCGGGGCTCTTCAGGAAGGTGGCGGCAAAAAAAATAAACAAAAAACAACCCCAGTTTAATATAATCTTCTCAAAGTTTTATTCAGTTACAATTATAAAGGAATCCTGTCTCCATTGTTATTGGTATTCGTGTTCAGAATGGATTTAATTACTTTGAATAAATGAGGTTTCTAAGTCGTTCATGGTCCAGATGAGAAGAACGATCAGGATTATTATTGTAGCTTTGTTGTAATTAAAAGCTAATAATCATAATAATACAAAGAATAATAATAACAGCAACGAGGACGACGGCGTGTGCCGTTTCGGAGAACTTTCCGTGGATCCAACTTCTTCCTGATTTGCATAACTGCCGCACGACACGTGTGATTTATTAAGGCCTTTATTGATCGACCGGCATCAAAAACCCGTCGCAAAATCATCTGTTGCGAGCGTTTCCTCCGGAAAACGCCGGAAAAAAACCGCCATTATTAAAAACTCTCTTGTTATTCAGATTGAATAATTTATTGCGTTCAGAATCAATTCTGCAACAAACACTTCAAAAGGGCAACGAGTCGTCGCTTCCTAAAAACTCCCCGAAGCAACAGACCTCAATAATGCATCTCTCACACACACACACACACACACACACACACACACACACACACACACGGCCGTCTGTAAACATCCTCAGCTGTGTATCTGCGTGTTTCGTGATTATTTTGGGTCTGTTTGCGTGTCTTCTGTTTCTTCCTGTATGCACATGTTTATGCAAATATATGCAAATTGGGGAGTGAGTGTGTACCTGCTTTTGTGTGGTGCCAGTCGTATGTGTGCGTTTGCCCGTGTCTTTGGAGATGGCGCACACCTGTGAGTGTGTGTGTGAGAGAGAGAGAAAACACACGCGTGTTTGCGGGTGAGCAGCACAAACAAGCTGTGCTCCCAGCTTCCCCTCCACCTTCGGGACAAACGGGGTCCTCCTCGGCCGGGAAACGCCCCCTGCTGGCCGGAAGAGGGAGCCACCCCGGAAGCGCCGCTCCTCGGCCCTCCGTCTTCCCTCTCGCCGCTGAGATAACGGAATCAATTTTACAAATACAGTCGTTTGCGGGGGGCGGGTTGGGCTGCGGCTCCCCGCGGCGGTCCGTGATTGACTCGCACGTCTGCCGAGCGCAGGATAAGCGGCGCGCGCCTCCCTTCAGGGCTCTTTTCTGTTTGACTTACACAAAAATGGACGTGTGCTTGGAATTCTAAAACGGGAGTTAACTGTGCTCCTTGTTTTTTCCCCCTCCTCAATCATCGACCCACTTTGTGCCACACAGCACTATTTAAATTCGCCAAAACATAGCGGCGGCAATAAAGCCCCCGCCTGCTTTGCAGGGACATCTAGAGGATGAGCGCGTTCAACCGTCGCCCAAATGGCTCCCGACAGTCGGCTGCCGTCGCTCCCGGACCGAAGGAGAAAGAGGGCGAGATGACGGAAAGCGGCCTTATCGTCGCCCCGAGAGGAGCCTCCGTTTGTTCGGGGGAGCGGGCGGCGAGGAGAATCGCTGCGAGGAGAAGTGCCGAGCCGGCTAAAAAGAGCACGCGGTGAAGCCGAGACCCGCATAAAATCTGCATGTGTTTAACGCCGGAGCGAAGGGAGACAAGCCACCATTGTGGAGGGGATTTAACACCGGCCTGAGACCGCAAGGAGGAGCGGAGCAGGAGCAAAGGAAGGCTGAGAGAGTGGGGGGGGGGGGGGTATCNGGGGGGGGGGGGGGGGGGGGGGGGGGGGGGGGGGGGGGGGGGGGGGGGGGGTATCTTTATAGACACGCAGATTGACGGGGTCTTATGCTGCATTAAAACTGCATTAACAGCTTGGAAACATCTTAAAAACCTGCAAGTCAATTACTGCGCTCCGGTTGAACCGTTGCCCGATAAAGACAGCGCCGCGATAGTGCGTCCAAACAACGCGGCGGCTTCTGGCCTCGCAAATTGACGTGTCATGAACTCCTTCGAAACGGCAAACACTTTTCCTCTTCCTTTATCACAATTTGTCGCCGTTGTCTAAAGCTTCCATCTGTTGCGTGGCAAATGCGACCCCTATTTAGCCTCCGAGCCAACAGGGGGCAGCCAACCCACACACCCGTCCACACACATCGCCGCCTCAGTTCAACTTGCTTCCACAGAGTTCACCGCTCAGTCAGTAAATGTATCTCATATGTTTCGTTAACTGTGGTTTACAAATCAGACCTGGTCATCATGCTGCGCTGATGCTGGACAGATGTTGGTCCAGCAGGGTTTCCTGCTCTGTGGTCTGAACACGTTTGTTCAAGACAGAGAGGTGGCCAGTAGGTCCCCCCACGGGCCCCGTTGGAGGCCCTCGGTTTTCTCCGTCGCCCGCCTGTCACACCCTGCTACCGTGCGGTCAGCGAGGAGCCAATTGGCGCCCTGCCCACAGTCCGGATGAGATGGTCTCCAGCCGCTCGTCGCATCGGAGACTCATGGAAAGTATCTGCTGCTCGTGATGAAACAAACATGAAGCCCCAGCACTGCTCCCCAGAACAAACGCTGTGAGGAGGCCCTCGCCTTCCGTGTTTAGGGGGCACCTTCTGTCACACCACCCTCAGGCTGCAGGGTAAGACCTCGGGGGGGGCAATTATTTTGAGTTTGCCAGAAGAAGACGACTGCAGCAAACCCGCCCGAACCCGGAGAGGCCGGAGTCGCACAACGAACGAGCAGCCCGCCCTCGACCCCTCGCCGGTGAGACGCCAGCTGGGGGGAAGGAGCAGACGTGAGCGGCGCTCGAGGAGGACCAACAGACCCTCAGGGCAGCGCCCGTGTTCCCAGAAAAGCCCTCGTGACGTCAGGGGCAACAAAGAGGACACGGCGCCGCTCGCTTGCTCGCCTTTTTCGGCAGTCACCCCACCTCCCTGGGGTCTCCGCCCGGTTTGGGCTTCGCTGCGGGGAAACCGAATCTGATCGGTGAATAAATCTGGGGGAAAAAAAGCCAGATGATGGGATATCACGGTTTCCAGAGGTTGTTGGGCCTTCTTCCCGAGGAGAAAACGCAGCAACGCTCGACACGGCAGCGACACGCGGTTATTAGGCGCCCGATTCGGCGTGGTTACGCGTGTTAAGTTCCCCCCAACGACNGTTGGGCCTTCTTCCCGAGGAGAAAACGCAGCAACGCTCGACACGGCAGCGACACGCGGTTATTAGGCGCCCGATTTGGCGTGGTTACGCGTGTTAAGTTCCCCCCAACGACGCTGCGCGTTATGAAATTACTGCGCATTATCGTGAGCGGCGAGCGGAATCACACCTGCGAGAGCGTAATGGCTGCATTATCCCGCTAATCCGTTTTCCTGCATGAGGACCTCAGACCTGCGCTTGTGAGGAACAGGCTCTTCGCAGTTGTGTGGCAGCATCATTAAAACAGCATTTAAAGTGCAGCTCCAGTCAACCGGGGTTCTTTTTCTGCCGGGTTGCTTTTCCGCGCACGCGCACGTGTGTCTGTGTGATGTTCGGGGCTTCTGCAGAGGCCAGAGACCTGACTGGGTCGCCGCGAGCCGGAGCTCCCCGGTTCCGGCTGGACCTCACAGGACAAGCGGCAGCGACGCGGCAAACAGCCGCTGCGCCGCACCTTCAGACACACCGGGGAGGACGAGCGTCGGTCTCAGCGTGGCTGCGAACCTCACCACGTCCATCCATCGGAATCTGTCCCCAGTGCCGGACGGAGTGGGGTGGGGTGTATGTGTGTGGGGGGCGCAGGACTGTTAAGAAATGATTGTTTGCGGGTCATTTTTAAAAAAATGTCTACAAGCAGACAGTTTGGGCGACAGGTGAAAACAATAATGATCCAGGCTCCGCCCACAGGCTCACCCTCAGCCCCGGGGGATGACAGCCCCTCCTGTCAGCGGAGGTTTTTTTTGGAGAATAACAACGTGCCCCGACTGCGGTTAGGAACCGGTGACTCGGGGGGGGGGGGGGGGGGGNGGGGGGGGGGGGGGGGGGGGGGGGGGGGGGGGGGGGGGGGGGGGGGGGGGGGGGGGGGGGGGGGGGGGGGGGGGGGGGGGGGGGGGGGGGCGTGACAACCTGAGCTCCGTTTACAGTCGCACGCCCCCCGAGCCCCCAGACGCGGGCCGTCGGCAGCAGTGGTGCACTATGGGAAAGCCAGAAGTCCCTCCGCCTCGCCCTGCTACGGTATAAGAAATACAATAAAAGAAGATGTAACCTAATTTGTTCTCTGACTGCGTTTCTTTTTAGCCCAGTATTAACAGTCATTAGATTATGTGCCACATGTGGTTATTACTGTGGATAATTTTGCTGCACAGTGTAGGTGGGGGGGGGTGAAAAGGAAAGATCCTCTGTGGGTCCGACAGAAATCACCGATCCGACGCAGCAGGACCTGTCCCCTCTGCCACCGGGTCCAGGAGACTCAGCAGACCCTCAACTGCTGCCTCATCATTTCTGAAGGCAGGCAGAAGAGCCTCCCTGACCTCTACAGGCCGGAGGAGAAGCACGGACCTCCAGAAGCCCATCAACCAACAAAACGTGGCCCTGAGTCGCCTGACCTGTCCTCTCCTGTCCTGTCCTCTCCAGTCCTGTCCTCTCCTCTCCTGTCCTCTCCTGTCCTGTCCTCTCCTCTCCTGTCCTCTCCAGTCACGTTCAGCGCTCACTTTAGGCCACATGCCGCGGGAGATGGACAGACTGAAGGGTGAAGTGACCTACCACTGCATTGCGCACTATCACATTTGAAATAAGGTTGGGGTGTAAAGGTGGACAGACAGAGGACAGACAGAGGACGCCGTGGACGTTTCCCGCACTCATTTTACTGCCGACCGAACTGAAAACTGTCCAGCATTTCAGAGGAAGCATCAACAGAGTGGAGATGGGAAAACAAAAACAACAGCGAGGACAGCGGCTCTGTGTCCCTCCCTGAGCTCACTTTCACTCACTGTGTCACACTGCGTACGACTGAGTGTGTGTCACAGCGTGTGTCCGGACAGGACTGTGTGTGTGTGTGTAATTATTTGTGCCTCACATGTGATGTGCATCCCAGCCGCAAGCCTGTTTGTGACTCAGCGTCTGCGACTGTATCACTTCCCTCTGTACACACTGCAGTGCGAGTGTCGGCTTCTCTGTGACGGCTGCGTGTGTGACGAGTGCTCCTGCCTTTTCAAAGCGTGTTTTTGCATGTGAATAAAGAGCGAAAGGAGAGACGCGCTGCGTCGGGGGGCCGCTGACGTCGCGCCGTTTGCGTGCGACGCTCACAGGAACACTGACTCAGAGAGATGGGCACCGAGGCGTCTTCCCGAGTCGCGCTCCTGACAGAAGGGACACGTCATCGCCGCTCGGCACCACACCCGGGTCCCGAGGCAGGACGGACGCCTCTCAGCACCTCTCCTGGGATCCCACAGTCTTCCTGTTCTCCTGCTGTTTGTGCAAAAGTGCACCTAGTGGCCGTTCCAGCATTTTCCTCCCCGCAGTATTGAGTGAGATTACTGTGTGCGATCTGCTCCTCCCCGCCGAGCCGACAGGTGGCAGCAAAGAGCACCCAAGCAGGACAGGAGTGTGGTGCCGCATTAGTTCAACTCACTTCTCCAGTGTTTACGACCCGTGTCTGGTGCTCTGAGTGCCGGAGGTCAAGGTTAGGAACCGTACACTGTGGGGGCGATTGTACACGCTGTCTTGACTGAGGTGGGCGGGGCCCGGGGGGGGGGGGCAGCTAATTGGCCAGAGAATAAGTACCTGTTCACACCTGATAAGGTGGCTCTTTTTGATGTGTCATGCAAAACCTACCAGGTATTTTATGTGTGTGTGTGTGTGTGTGTGTGTGTGTGTGTGTGTCTCTCTCTCTCTCTCTCTCTCTCTCTCTCTCTCTCTCTCTCTCTCTCCTCTTTTCAGATCAAATGTCAAGTACCTTAATCTCAATGACAGCGGGAAGCAGCCACACAGACACACTGACATCATGCCCCCTACACACACACACACACACACACACACACTCCCCACAAACCACTCTGACACGCTAACATCCCCACTTGTTTACCCATAAAGGACCCCTCCCTCTCGCTCTCTCTCACACAGCACACGGACCCTCCGACTATCCGCTTTGTCCCGTCAGTCTGCGCTGCCCACCTCCCTGCTCACGCCGTCCTCTGCCCCCCTCCCCCCGTCTCTCAAAGGACAAATGACTGTTTATCATCCTGTCTCCTTCCCTCGCTCACCCGCTTGCTCGCCCGCTCACTCTCAAAGGACAAATTAGATAATAGGCCAGACAAGATTACTCTTCTATCGGTCCCCGAGGAAATAAATTAGCAATCGTTATGATGGAAGCTGCACCTCCGTCCATCATCTCACCATTGTGTAGGGAGACACTCCGCATGCGAGCGTCTGTCTGCGTGGGGATCCTTCGCTGTGTGTGTGTGAGAAAGAGAGCGAGAGGGAGAGAGAGCGCAACTGGCGGTGGCTGTGATCAAAGAGCTGATGCCACACCCCTCTCAGAAAGGTGCCAGTGACAAATACCTGGCTGCACAAACAGGTAAAACTGTTAGGGACCCCCTGCGGAGGGTGTCCGTTCAGCTGCCACCGACAGACAGCCATCGGTGCACGGCGGCGGTAAGAACAATACTGACTGTGCGTAAAGCGAGGAGGGTTGTCGTTGACGTCACTCAGCTTCACGGTGACCGTGGTTGTGCCTGACAACCCCCCCAGGTGGCCGCCCATGTCCTTCGCCTGCAGGACGACCAGGTACTGGTCCTGGGTCTCTCTGTCCATGTCGGGCACGGCCGTGCGGAGGATCCCTGGAGAGGGGGAAAGACCGGGACGGCGTGGCGTCACTCCTCCGCTAAATATTCACGTGAACAACAGACAGCGGTGTAAAGTGAGAGAGGAAAGAGGCGGAGCCTGATCAGAGTCGAGGGCCGGATATTCCAAGAAGAAAAGGTGACACCAGGCTAAGGGGGGGCGAGCGAGAGGTTCGGAGAAGAAGACCGACCGGTCTGCGGGTCCACGGAGAAGTACTGCTGGCCCTGGGTCAGAGTGTACACCAGTTTGGCGCTGTTCCCGTAGGTGGGGTCGTCCGCGTCCGTCGCCGTCACCTGGATGATAGATGTACCTGGAGGAGAGAGAGGAGGAGAGAAGTATCAGGCCTGAGGTGAGCTAAATTGAGGCAGCCGCCCGGATGATGTTTTCCGAGATGCTTCTGACGGAGACGAAGCACCGCGGAGTCACCTGGGAGACGGACGAGCCTGACAGGCAAAGGGGAAGTCGGTCACCTGGATGATAACGCGAACCTGAGCCGCTCACGTGGGAGAAATGCAAACACCTGTCATGGCCACCACACAGTAGATCCGACGCGGCCTTAGCCCCGGTTTCCAGTCCCCCCCCCCCCCCCCCCCCCCCCCCCCCCCCCCCCCCCCCCCCCCCCCCCCCCCCCCCCCCCCCCCCCCCCNCCCCCCCCCCCCCGCTTAGCAACCTGGGGCTGCGGTTCTCAGTCCTGCTCCTCATACCTCCCCCGAGTCCATCCCCTCCGTCGCCAGTCGTCCGTCCAGATTGCGTCCCGCTACAAGACCAGGTGAGGCTCGGATGCGGCTTGAAGCAGCACCGTGGCTAAATATGCTGAGCGACGAAGAAACAAGTAGATAAACTTATTTACTTGCTATTTAAACTTCTTATAGTTTGTGAGCTTAGTTAATGAGCGATTACAGCGAATATGTCCGTTGTTGTTCTTACGCTCCGGTCGATTACACTTTAATTATCCGTTCAATTTAAGTTCGATATCAGTTTGAGGTTTGAGTTGCGCAAATGATCGACTAAATGGAGCGTTTCTCGAGAGCGAACGCACCTGCGGCAGCATTAAAACGCCATTAATGTCCCAGGTACCCCTCAACGCCAGCGCGGTCCAAACGATCGCCGCTCAACTCGGGTTCGGGCAACATCTGGGTGGCTAATGATTCACCCAGACGACGGCGACTCGCTCAAGACGCCTCGGTTAAGGCGTGAGAGGCAGAAGGTAGCGCACAAACAACGACGATCCCCTTGTGACCTCTTCTCGGGACACCGTGGACGCGCCCGGGGAACGAGCAGATGGACGTCGGATCGAACGAGGCCGGAAGCGGCTCCGGAAGCCCAGCGATGAGAGCGAAGGTCTCGAGAAGACTGGATCCTCTCAGATGGCGCTGACGCCATTGAACGAAAGCAAAAGGAGTGGCCCCCTGTGGTTCCGCCGTTCCCGTTTTTTCCCCACATCCTTTTACACTTATTTATCATTTATCCGCTTCTGTTCATTCACCTGCTGACTTATGGATCTACTCAAATTTGTAGTTAGTGTGCTGTGCATCACGATCCAGGAGGAACTGCTTTCCATCCTCTGGTTGTACTTCCGCACCAGGGCAGAACGGAGGTAAAGTGAACCGGGAACGATGAGAAGAACTGGAGGGATGAAGAGGAGGACGACCTGCAGATGGGTGGACGACAGGTAGGGACTCGACACACGCGGCCGCTGATGCCTCTCATTTCGCTCATCCGTTGGCACGGATCTGTCTATTTTTTCACTACTGCCGTCTATTTTTAAGCGAGTACGAGCCCTACGTGTGGGAACTGCATCGCCGTCTGAGCTGCGAAGGCTGCGCTCACATGAAATTTGCCTAATTAATCAAATTTAGGTGCCGGTAAAAGCGGCAAATTAATTCCAGGAACACCAGGTAAATCCTGACGGCTGCTGTCGGCAACAGGACTGTAACGCTGATCTCCTGACAAGGCGTCAGAACATCAGGCCCCCGGGGACCCTCATTAGACACCTCCGAGCGCAGGAGTCACGCACAATACCGCAAGCGTCGTACAGGATACTGAGGTTTAATTCCTAAAAGAGTGATAACGCTGAGATTGAGCCGAATCCTGGTCTGGTGAGGCGGACGGCACGTCTGGGAAGCGGTCTTGATGCTTGCTGAGCTAACAGAGCATCTCCCAGCAGCTTCCTGTCAGAAGTCAGATACCTCCTGTCTGGTCTTCAGGCTTTCACTAATAAGCCTCTCCAGCTCATCCAGAATACCACACTACTAGTTTGACCTGCCAAATTACTCCTATGATTCTCCCCTCTTTTCTGTCCCCACTGGCGTCCTGCAGCTGCTTGCAGAATGTTCAACACCCTGGTTACAGCCTACGTGATGGTCAAAGGATCTTCTCCATGACAACTACAGCGCCTGATCACTTTGTGATCGCCGTGCTCTTCCACCTCTGGCCATTTGATGGTCCCATGTGCCAAATGAGACCAAGTGTCCAAAATCGAACCTCTGAAGGTTCTCAGTTGTGCCCCCAGTGTGGCGAAGTGAAGCAGAAATTGGAGGTTAGCTCACACGGTGATGTCCCTCACAGGCAGACCTGCCACGTTTAACAAGCTGTCATTGCAAATGCAGGACGACTTGGAGGTGCTCGTGGCATCACGACCGACACCGTTCATACAGACTGAACCTAACAGACACTTTGGAGCTCATTCCACACATTAACATCAAAGGACAGCACATCTCCCCACGTGTCTCATCTGTCTGTCACCGTCCTGCCGCTGCCGACTTCTGATTCCTTTCTTTCTTCCTTTCTGAACCCGCAAGCCATTGAAAGGGCATGTGGAGAGCTGTGGATTGTTCCGGAACACCAACGGCGAGCTCTTCAAATGGTTAAATCAACTTTTTTTTAATAATCTCTAACTCCCTTCATTTCTCCCAGCTGTCCCCCTCCTCTTAGTCTCTCTCTCCTTCTCGTTTTTGTCCCTCCCGCTCACGTTTTTTCCCATATCCTTCTCTCTTCTGCTCCCCTTCTGTGGCGCTGCGTTTCTCAACCCTTCCACCAAGCCCCGTTGGAATTTTCCCCGCTTCTCTCTCTCGCTAATGCCCCTCCGCCCCCTTCTCCTTTCACTCCGATCCACCTCCGACTGGCGTTCCCTCCCGCCGTGTTTGACGCGCGTTTTCCCTCTCCCAGTAAAATCAAAGGCCATCTGCTTCATCTGCGATATTGAAATTGCCGGGAAAAATGGAGAACCAGAAAAGAACTACATTTCCCATGGGCCAGTGCTTGACAGCACAGAGGGGAGAGGGGATTGTGGGAGCAGCTGTTGCTGTTTTTGACATCAAAGCTCTGACAGCGTCGCGGAGGAGATGTTGGAGACGGAGGAGACAGAGGAGGAAAGAGCCGTGTGCCGGGCCGTGTTCGGGTCGCGCAATCGGCGTCGCCCTGAAGCCACAGTGTGGGCTGGAACTCTTCCATTTCCACTCGCTGTGGCACCGACGTCCCGTGCCGGGCGGGGCCGGGGAAGCCAAAGCGAAGGCCGACTAAGCGAAGGTCAACGCCTGCTGGGAACGGGGCCCCCGCGGACGACCCCACTGGACGCCTGGTCACAGCAATCTGTTTCACATTAGGGATTATTGACAGACGTGGGGAAAAAGTCAATTACACAGTAACAGCGACATTTAATGTACGATTAAATCGGTATATATGAGCCCAAAAGGCACTTTATATGGGATATTTTTATACCTTTTCAAATATCTGTTCCGCCCATCCGTCCATTACCCTTAACCACTTATCCTGTTCAGGGCAGCGGTGGTGTGGAGGCCATTTATAAATATTTTTATTTTTATTTTAAGTGAGTCATATCAAGCGATGTATAATTCAGCACAAATCAAAAATAATTGCGTTTTTATGACATCGTGCACATAGGCGCCGTTTGCAAAGCACAAGGACTGAAAATTAAATATGGATCGAGGTACAAACCCTTCACGGTAAACACACTCGTTGGAAAATGTGTAAGTAGTTTGTAGTCCAGGGGTTCGAAAGCGGTGCGAAATACCGCGGCGTATAAATCGGTAAGAAAGTCAAGCAGCCAAGAAGAGGGTCGAGAGGACGAGTCGAATTTGACTCGCGGCAACCGTTTGTGCGGTTGTGCTTCGTCGTTCGCTTCTCGCGCACGTCTGTAGAGCGCTGGAGGAAACCACACCGACACGAGATCCCGCACGTTCTGCAGATGGACCGGGGTCAAAACCATCCGGGAGCGCTGAGGCAGATCCGCTGCACCCCAGTATCTGGCGTGTAGATGAATGTCGGATCCGATCAAACCAGAAGTTTCGCCGGAAGCTCAGATGATAAGACCGAGATTTTGTACTGTGGACGTGCCGTGAGGCGGCTTGATCCTCTGGAGCAGACGAAGACGCTTGGAAGAGTTGTGGGAAAAAGAAGACGACCAGCATCCAGATGGACGGACTCAGCCGGAGTCCTGGACTCGACAGCCTTCTGGAAGGCACCGTATGGGTGGTCGGCGAGGGTCGGCATCAACTCGGTGACACTTAACACCACCTGGGTGTGTGTGTAACTGGCCAAACGGTTTTCTGCAACTTAATTATTGAGTTCTATGGAGCTGTGATGCGCTCAGGATACCGTGGTGGAGATGTAAGCCCTACATCAGCTCATTAGTGGATGCAGGGTCTCGGTCGAGGTCGTCGGGGCGATTTAAGGGTGCAGAACCGCAGAGGGCCGACAGCTTGGCCTTCTTGTTAAGAGAAGAGCGGCTGTGGACTCCAGGTGAGCGGACTGAGTCAGCACACCGACAACAGCTCCGGCAAAAAGGGCAGTACAGCAGTCCAGCTGCATGTCCTCTTCAGCTGTGCATCTGACGCTCTGGCAGGAGGTCCGTCAGCCACTTCATCTGACTGTCAGCAAATCCAGCTGTGCACGAGCAGGTTTCGGTCAATGGCCACATGGTTGCAGCTGAGTCCAGCACTTCTCCAGAAAGGCTTCATTAAATACCAACCTGTTTGCCAGAATACCACGTGGGGGGTGGAGGTAGCGTCGCAGCAAAAGAACGAACCACATCTGGACGTACATAACATCCTTCAGACAGGTACTTACCCAAAATATCCCTTTTAGCTAAATGGGTAAATCAGGGTAACCAAGTTTGGAGAGAAGCGTCACAAAGTTTTACACTACATTTTAGAGGGAGGAAGAGGAGGCGGCTGCTGTACCTATGTTGGCCATCTCGGGAATGGTGGCACTGTAGGGGCCGTCCTGGAAGACCGGGGGGTTGTCGTTGATGTCCTGCACCCGGATGATAAACTGGGACGAGGGCTCCAGCGCGCGGTCGGTCTGCCGGTCGGTCGCCGTGGCGATCAGCCGGTACTCGTCCTTCTCCTCCCGGTCCAGAGGCTTGGTGACGTGGATGTTCCCGGTCTTCTCGTCGATCACAAACACGGAGCCCGCCCCCTCCCCCCTCAGCACGTATTTGGTGCGTCCGTCGCCTCTGTCCATATCCGTGCGGAGCTGGTGCAGAAAGAGAGAGGAACACACATTAGTGGATACATAACGTGATGTGGACACGTGGTGGCGCACGGCTTGGCCGCACCCCGAGGCAACGTGCACAACTGTCATTGTGAGGTAAACACCGTTTTCTGATCATTATGCAGTTATTCACGCCTGGGGGGGTTAATAACAGATGCTGGTCCCGGGCCCGATGAGCCGGCTACCGGGTCCAGTGCCAGGTCTACAGATTGAATCATGGAACGCGAGAGCCCGACGTCAGGTCCGGTGCCAGGGCGACCAAGTGGACCCGGAGTCAAACAGCTCATCGCACGGTCCGGTGCCAGGCCCGGCGAGCTAATAGCGGAGCCGGAACCTCGCTGAGCTAACAGGCAGGCGGCAGGTATCAAAATCAGAGCTCAGTTAACCGCGGGCAAAATTCACGGCGTGGCAGCCAATCCGGGCAGCAGCGAGGCGGTAAACAAATTGGGACGTCTGCCATCACAAAGGCAGGACTTGAAGGCGTCATTTCCCGCCTGTCCGCCTCGTTCTCCGGCGTGGCTGTAATTAATAGGGGCAGGTGCCGAGACGTCGCCGGGGACACAATAACACGTGTAAATGTACGCGGCCGACGGGCTCGCCGGGCCCTGGGAGGCGGCTGTCTGGGACAGGAATCTGCGTCTCATTCTGCCTCTGCCGGGAGGGGAGACCCCCCGCCATCAGTCGCCTGCGTCCTCAGAGCTCGGTGGCACACCTTCTCGTTGCAGCCCAGACCTGCCTGTCCCAGGAAGACTGTGCCCCCCCCTTCCCAACCGTAAGCAAGCTGAAACCCTCAAAGGAGATTTTCACGAGGGCGCAGTGACCAGCAACAAACTCGACTGTCACAGCCAGAGGTGGAAGGTCATTGGTAGGGTCTCCCTACAGCAGGTAGAGCCTTAGCGGATACTCAAGCCCCTGAGGACCTCAGTCCTACTTGATGCTCACCACAATAGGTGTGAGACTTTCCTCCATGACTTACCATTGTTTACTCATTCATACAGGTGGTTCAGATGCAGTTCACATTTTTAGGGAAAGTACCCAGATCGACGATGTTACAACAACAGATAGGATTTGAACCCGCCTTCTCCACTCTCACGATTAGGCCACCCGCTACATACGTCCCCCGCCTTCAACTGTAGCTCGGTTCTTCTCCATCTCCAGCACCACGCCTGGCTTCAGTGAACACAACCGCTCTTATAGTGGAATAAAGGTGTTACAACTGATCCTTTACGACTAAGGCCGACTGTCTTGGAGGCACGAGGTATGAAGCAGGGAACACGCCGGATGGGGCGTCTCCAGGCGCTCGCTGTTAGCAAAGAAATCCACCCAAAACAGTAGGAGGAAACCCACACAGACATGAGGAGAACATGCAAACTGCACGCAGCCTGAGCTGGATTTGAACCCACAGCCCAGGATCTGCGAGGCACCAGCGCTACCCGCTGTGCCTCCCTCACACGCTATAAACAGCATTATTACAGAACCTCGTGGCAGTTTCACAGCTTTGATCGTCCCGAACATTTGTCCGCCTTTCAATGCCTGCGTTGTTTCTTCATCGCCTTCACCTCTTGTGATACGGCTTCCGTGTGATTTCAAGCCAGAACAGAGGCAGGGATTTGTTTATGAGGTCATCTGTCATTCAGCTACTCTGGGAATATATCTCTCAATTCCTGCCGTCAATAAACGCTAAACAAATTGAAGAGATTACAGAGAGAGGTGGGAGACGCGGGAAGACAGACCTAATTACAACAATTTATACAAGACATAAAAATGGATTGAAAATGCGCAACAAAAGAGCGCATTTCTCTCAGCGGGGGGCCATACGGGACTTGGGCCCGATACGAGCGGCAATTCGCCAGTTAAATTTTGGACCGACTTAAAAAAAAAAAAATAAAAAAATAATCTACCCCCATTTGCACCAGCAGAAGGTTCTGAAGTCCCACAAGCAGGCATGAGGTGCCAAAATCTCCGCTCGTTGCGATAATCACATTTGCAGATACATGAAGAGAACACAAAAAAATCCTTTTATTCCTTTTCACGCACGCACGAGCCCATGAGAGACGCGGGCCTCTCAGCATGTGTATATTTAGATGCGCAAAAAGCGTTGCTTTCGCTGCTTATCTCGATGAAGAATTCTTCAAAGCCACCCGAGCTCCTTTCCCCAACTGTGGAACAGGCATCGGAACGGGCATTCGGTAGTAAACGCGCGAGCGTGTGTGTGTGTGTGCGCGCAAGGGGCTCGGGGTGGTGTTGGGTTTGTTCGACTTGCATGTTTGCCACACATTATCGCTACGATTTGGGACTTCAGCCAAATCGATTTACTGTATTTGGCCCCTTGGTACCACAGGGTAAGTTTTACTGTGGAGTAAATACCCTCCTCCGAGGTACCAAGGCAGGAGGTGGGAGTCGAACCGACGTCCTCTAACCGCAAAGCAGCAGCTTGAACCATGCGTGGCTCCTCAGACTGGAGGGCAACGGCTGCAACTTCACCGGCAAGATGCACAATGACAGTGTGACACTGACTGGCACACAGGGGGTTAACACTGTGACAGACACATGATCACTGTCGCTCAGTCACACACGCACACGCACACACACACACACACACACGCACACACACACACACACACAGGCCTTTGTGTTTTTGGTGCTAATGACATGGTGGAAACTACAAATAATTACCATGCAGTGAATTGTGGTGACTGTTGCTCCGCTGTCCTTGTTGTTATCACACTGTTCGTAATTAAGTGTAAGAAATATCATGGAAGGACGACTTGGTCTGTTACTCACGGACGGCGCCACCTATGTGGCTGGAATACAGAGCAGCTTGGGGCTGTGTGTGGGGGGCCTCTCATTCATCTTTTTATCTCTCCATCACTCCATTCTCTCCTCCCTCCATCACTTCATATCCTCCTCTCTCCATCACTCCACACCCTCCTCTCTCCATCACTCCACACCCTCCTCTCTCCATCACTCCACATCCTCCTCCCTCCATCACTTCATATCCTCCTCTCTCCATCACTCCACACCCTCCTCCCTCCATCACTTCATATCCTCCTCTCTTCATCACTCCACACCCTCCTCCCTCCATCACTCCACACCCTCCTCTATCCATCACTCCATTCTCTCCTCTCTCCGTCACGCCCCTCAGTCTCTCAATCTTTCCACATGCCCCCCTGCAGTCTCCTTCTTACACTGCGAGAGGCAGCGTCTTTGAATCTCTTCTCCACCGGGGTTCGTAATAAAATTGTATTTAACATGTTTCTCCGCCTTCTTCTCCCTCTCCTTCCTTCTCTCTCCCACTTTTTTCTCTCCATTGCGACTGTTGGTCTGCAGGTGCTGCACCAGCCCCCTCTTCTGCTCTAAACATGAACCTGTCTCACTCTGAAAGGGGACACGTTCTTTTAGAACCCTGACAGCGCAGACACTCAGTTCACCGCCTTCTCTGCAAAGCTGCACACATTATTTGCTGAGCCCCCCCCAGCAGACAGTACACTGATATCACACTAATGTTGGTACTTACAAACACACACACACACACACACACACACAACCATCCTAAATCCTGTGCAGGTACGGCAGCCCCCGTCACTCTGCTGTAATACCTGCACCGTGGTAAACCCCTCCGCCCTTTACGAACTGTTTAAAATTCCCTTGCCCCCCTCCCCCCCACACTGTGTTCATGCCATTCTCTCGCTCTCATCCTTTTAATTGCTCTTTCGCTCCTGCTGTGCAACAGCCCGGAGGCTAAACGCTTTTCGCTGTGAGGATAAAATCCATAAGAAGAAAAAAACTGTTGAGCGAGAAAATAAATAAGCATTTTGAAATTATTACTGAGGACATTCTCAGTCGGTGCCCTCGTTTCCACCGTGTTACTGTGTTCTCTCTGCCTTTATCTTCCTTTTGTAGATTCTCATCTTCTGCTCCCAGTCATCTCTCCTCCTTCTGCCCACATCCTTCTGCTCGCCCTCTTCTTGCTGGCACTCCCTGCTGCCCTTCTTTTCGGTGCTTACGAGTGTGTGTGTGTGCGTGTGTGCATGTGTGCGCGCGCGCGCGCGCGCGCACGATGGACACGGTGAGTAAGCTGCGTGTCACAGTACCCTGTGGGTGTGTCACTGTGACAACGTGAGTAATGTACGTTTGTCACTCGTGCCCCCAAGGAGTCTCCGTGTGGTCTGTGACTGGTCGGTGCCGTCAAACCGACCGAAGACGCTGGGTTCAAATCCCTCGTTCGCTTTGGTCCCCTCGATCAAGGTGCTTGAATTAAAACAGTAAAAACAATCCGCTGTTTAAAAGGGGCTGAAGAAGGGCCACGGGCCGCTCGCATCTCGGCTCCCCAGCTGCGCGCGCCACGCACATTGAAATTCACCAGGAGCCTCCGTGTCGCACGATGTTAACAACAGGAAGACCGCGGGTCTGCCCTCGCTTGCTCAGGTTATCGCTTAAACATGAGGTCCGGCCATCGTTTCATTGAGGTCGACTTCCCTCCTGCCCTCTTACCCTCTGTGAAAACACAATGCCGCTCCCTCACACGTCTCGTAAACCGCCAGGCCGGCCCGCGTCCCCAGCCAGGTGCGGGATGTCAACGGCCCGAACGCCAAACGTCGGCCATCTTGCGTCACGTTCAATGACCCGTTTGTCCAAGTGCATCAAAAGCTGTGGCGGAAACAGGTGACTATGAATATTCATTAGCGGGCGAGATTCCGCCTTGCAACTTGCTGGCTTCTAATTATAATTGTTATTGATATAAAATCCGAATATTTGTAAACACTGATCTCTTAGACCCGGAAAAAAAACAACAAAAAAAACACGTAAAGTCTGCTCATGAATATTCACGGGTCAGCCAAGGACCGCACCTCCTCAGAAGGAGACGGGGAGAAAGCGAGTCCAGATTCTGGCTAATGAGCGGTTTCTGCCCGTTTCAAAGGTGTAATGAAATCCCTTCTTCTTTTCGAGAGATTAGCATCTGCGAGTCGATAAGCTCCGAGAGAATTACTTCAGAGGTACCGTGCGAGACGCGGCGTGAACCGGGAGGGCCTCTCGAGGGCGGCGCGTGTGCAAACGTCCGGCGGCGGCGGAAACGGCTCGCTAGCGGCTGTCCGAAGGCAGGCAGCATGTGCTCTGCTTCAGCTCCGCAGCCTCTTGACGAAAAGGAGATCATAAGGTACTGGTGTGAAAACGAGTGCAGGAGAAAGACGGTGGCTGAAAAAAACGCAGTAACAACATGGTTCAACGTGGACTTTGGCCGCAGCCTCAGAGCGCTGCGTTTTAGAAGATCGTCTTCTGCGTTTTACGTCATCGGGACAGCAGACCACACCTCGATAACCGCAGTTGTGGTGTTTGGTCAGTGGGTGACAAACTCTCGATGGGTCATCTCTGGGCCTGTCTGCCAGTCAGGGGGGTGACGAGTGGCCGGGGGCTAGCAAGGACCCCCGGCTCGGCCTCCCGAGACGGTGAGCAAATGCTGCGGCGAACGCGACCGCAGAAGCAACACCGGCAGCCTCACGTTTCCGTGCTTTCGTCCTACACCGCTCTGCAGAGCCCTGAGTGCCGGATCAAACATTTATGGAGGTGAGCACAGCTTTGGCAAGCCTCCAAACCACGGTGTCAGTTAAAAGCATCGGAATTAGACGGGTTTTGGCAACGTGCCTCGTTGGCGTTGCAGAATTTGATCCGTGTGCAGACATTTTGTGTAACTGTCGTAAGTGCCGTCTGATACGCGCCCGGAACGTACCGACCGATACTTCCGCTTATCTGCTCGGATGCCTCCTCACCGTCCATTTCTAATGAGTTCTGGCTCAGACCATCTTGACTTTATCTGACACGAGACCTGTCCTACTTCTCCAATAAGTGTGTTTGTGCTTTAAAAAGAGATAAAGGCTGGAATACTGCAGCGCTGCAGGACAAGGTTTGACCCTTCTTCTGTATCTGGGTAAGGAGACCCTGCTCAGAGTGTCTGATGACCCTTGCTGGATGGTGGTCTTGGATGAGGGGCAAGGGGCTCTTAAACTACAGAAACGTTTCATCCAGTGATGCAGTAAAACTATAGCCGCTGCAGTGAACTATGTTACGCTGTGTCCTGATGTGTCTCTCCATAAGCAGGTGTCAAACATCAGAGTGGCTTCCAAAGAGCAAATCGTGTATTTACACCTTCAAAATTCTGCAGTGCTTGTGTCACATTAACACGTGCACACTTACCCTTCCGATAAGCACGGGCTCGGGGCCGCTGTACTCTTCGATCACAAAGAACTGGTTCCAAATCCAGCTCCTTCTGCTGCGAGAACGAGTCCCCTCCGCTCCCTGAGCTTGCCCATCCTCAACTTGGAACACCAAGCCTTCACTATCAGAGTGGGATTCCACAGAGGCTTTACTTCCCACTTTCTCGGTACGAGTGCCCCGATCCAATTCTGTCTCCGAATCCGAATGGAGCCTCAGTATCTGGCTTTTGTCCGCACGTTCATCCCGTTGCCTAGGATCCAACTCGCCAAGATCTATAGCTCCATTCCAGCTGTTCTCTGCAGTAATTCTCTTTGGAAGCTTGGAGGCCGCCACAACACTCGACTCTTCTCTTGAAATGAGCAAGGCTTTGGCTTCGGTCCACCTGTCGCTAGCTGTCTGAGGTGTTGCATCAATAAGAAGAGGTGATTCCGAGTGGCTGTCCCGCTCAAAATGGCCTCTGTTTACGACAAGCTCTTCCTCTTGTCTGCTTTCAGATGCTGTGGAAATTATGCTTCCTGACCTGTTGTCAGCGCATGGATTCTGATCCGAATTCACGCTTTGACTTGAATCTTTAAGCAAACTTTTGTTTCCCGCTGTGGGAATGTCCATCACTGTGACTCTGTCTTTCCTAAGCCTTGCAGATGTCCACACAAGCGATTTTGGCCCACTCTGTGGGCCCACGCCCTGTTTGCTGGTCGAACTCCTGCTTGTTTTATTCTTAGCATTCTCCTCCCATACCGCTGCCCTCTGTGGAGGTGTAATTACCGCTTGCTCTGGATTAAATTTAATTCCCAATATCTCGCTCGAGTTTAATCTTCTTCCGTGATCCACGCTAAGTCGGCTTCCCTGCGCCACTACGGTAAAGACAGGTGGATCTGGGCTTCTTCTGGATTTCACTAGTGATTTGAATCTGGTTTTATTTGAGGGATACGAGTGGTCAGCTTTACGGTGAAGCGAGTACCCCTTGTGATCAAACCAACCCGACTTGAAGAAGTCAGTGTTTTTGGTGCCAGCTTTTTTGACTGGTGCGAGGACGGTTAAACTCATATTGCGATGCGTCCCCTTAGCCGCAGACTCGTTCAGCGAGTTCATTTGGATCGTTTCTGACGAAAGACGTACGTCTGCACTGGAACTCTGGCCGCGATCAATGAAGTCATTGAACTCGAGTGGCAGAACCGCACTGTTTTTAAAGCCCGTTTCCCACTGGCTCAACGGCAGCTTGTCCGCTGCTACTGGCACACGAGCCCCTCGACCTCTCCTCTTGAGAACCTTGGTTGGAGAGGCCCCTTCCTTAAACCCCTCCCAGAGGATAAGGGTGGCCAGTAGGAGCAAGGTTCTGGCACACATCGCAGAGCAGTTTGATGTCAGACAGTCTATGTTACTGAGTGAACACTACAAGGACAATATCCTGGGACAAAGAAAGGTTGTCTCGTCTCCCTCATCCTCCCGTCGCTGCCTTCCGTTCAGCCACCCCCTCCCATGGTGTCACGGGACTCCGGCTACAAGCCTAAAGCTGATCGGCACTTCTGTTCTGGACTTTCCACAGTGGGGAAGATGATCTTGTCTGCAACGGGAGGAAAAAATCATTACTGTAGTCCTGGTCATTTAAAGTGAAGGAAATGTGTACACAGACGCGTAATCAGCACAGTACAAACAACTAGATGAGTTTACGTTCACGCAAACCCAAATAGCCAGGGGACCCTGCGGCTGGGTGTAGGGTTTAGCCACAGCCGGGTCAGCTTAGGTGCACGTGTGTTACGCAGAGATGTTGTTGTGCAGAGACAGACCACGCAGCGGATCATGTCGACTTTCGCAAAGAGGAACGATCTTTAACAAGCGTTTTCTAAATATAGTGCCGTATTTCTGCCGTAGCCTTACCTGACTTTCTGTGGGTGTCACAAATCAATCAAACAGTCTCCCCAGACAACCTCCTGTCACAGAGATGTCAGTTCGTCAGCCCCGGATGGTCTTGACAGCTACGGCTCTCGGACTCTCATCCAAAAAGCCGTCCTTTCCAGCAGCGGGGAACCGTCACGCAGCCCCGAGAAGAAGAGCGTCTCTGTCCATGTTGCGAGGAATCTGCACGGGAAGAATCAAGGCAGTGTAGAAATGGTCAGATGCACTTGTTGTTGTGTAGGTTGCTGCCGTGCCAAATACAGCTGCTGTGCCGCAGCGGCCGACATGCATGTCACAATGCACCAGACATCCAGCCGTGACTGGGATCAGAAGAACCTCTACAAGCGCACCTTTCCCCCCATCTCTTTCAGCAGATCCCCCTTCTTGACACCACTCACCTTGCCTTTCTCCTGCCTTCTTCTAAGCCCTCCCACCCGCCCATCTGACCTCCGACTAGTTTAGAAAGGTCTCTCGGACGGCCTCCTGTCACCGCGACTGGCAGATTGCCGGTTCGAGGCGGTCGCCGCAGCCAGGCATCTTGACCGCTTGTACCGCACCCATCCTTTTCGGACAACGCCGGGGGTGTATCGAACAGCTGGGCGCCCCTGTCCGAAATGCCGCCCGTTTCTGTCCCTCGCAGTAGCCGCTGAACACACCCGTACACTCGGACGCATCCACGAATAAACACGCCGAAAACGATACGGCGACACCTAAGGTCACACACACGCAAGCATTTGCATAAACACACACCCACGTCGGAAAAGCAGTTCAAACCACATTTGATATTCAGCGGGTTCCACAGTTCAGCTGCTAAATAAACAGCCAGGCTGATATTGACTTTTTCCAGGGTATTTTTATACGTGGCTTTGAGAGCCGCACTTGACGGAAACCCCTTGACCCATAGCTGATGCTGATGAGCGGGACGGCGGTCCGCCGTCAGACTACGCAAACAGTACAGGTAGGGGTGGAGGCGCCGATCGATCCAGCGCCCCTCCTGCGAGGCTCGGGCAGTCCTGAGCGACTGGTTGAATCCACCCCCAAGTATTTCCGAGACCTTTGCAGCAGTCAGGTCGCCTTCCTCGCTGCGGCGCATGGTTTAAGACCATGGGCGTCTTAATTAGCAGCTCCCTTCCTCATAGGGATTGAACCGTCTCCCATTGGTTAGCATGAGAGTCCAAACTCAGCCATCGATCTGGGCGGACGCAGCATGGGATGAGCTGTCAACTTCACAGCGAAGAAAGTCTTCATTACCATTCGCCCCTGTGCACTCGCCCTCGCCGGTCCTTCCCCCTGCCCCGCACCGCCCCCACTCTCTGTGACGCCTCCCCGCATTCGCTTCACGTCCGCATACGATTAAAAACATCTTCGCAGATCTTTCATCTTATCTCCATCCCGCCTGACAGATTCGGTTCTGTTTGTTTTATTGGCAAAACAAACCTTGACTGATGTGGAGGAATCGTACCCATCATCGGAGACCAAGTGACAAATGCAAGAAGGCCGGCGCTGTTAAAAAGCAGTGATTGACGGCGTTCTTTAGCCCTGAAATGAAAAAAAAAATATATCCACACGCGCAAAACAAAAACACGCTCTCGTCTAACTCTAAGACAACAACAGCGTTCAAAAAGGTTTCTAACAACCAATACGCGGAGCACAGAAAATGAAATAAAGCCCAATTCTGCCAAAAACAGTTTACTTTACAACCTCCAGCTGATGCTTAGCAAGATGCTAATTGTCCATCTGCCATTTTTAACAAAACGCATTGAGGTGAAGCTAAAACAGTTATGGACAGCAAGACACCGAAAGCGACATAAAGACCTAACAAAGACGGTACAGTAAGATCAAGACGATGATACCAACGCTGACACCAATTACCCAGGGCATTTACCCAGCAGTCTGGTAGAGGTCATAGGATCACATGTGACTCCGCCCCCCGTGACCTTGAAATTCAGGGTTTAATCTGCCTGTCGGGTTTTCTGAATTAAATCTTGCCCTTAAAACTGGTGATTCACCCATAAAGCTACAGAGTCCACACCTGTAATTCGATCCTGCAATGACGGGCTGCTTGTCTCTCTCTCTCGCTCTCTCACACACACACACACACACACACACACACACACAGCAGACGTCACTGAAACAGTGGTCATTGGCCGCAAAGATGGGTCTGTTTTTTTGCGCTGATGCCTTTTCACGACTCCTTGGAAGGTTGAAGACAAGGTCACGGGCTCCGGCACAGGAACACAGGGGCGCACGCATTTACACACACATTTACACACGCTCTCGCGCACAGGCAGGCGATCAAAAACACTCTCTGAGTGGCAGAACATCCAAAGCCCTCCTCCTCCTCCTCCTCCTTTTCCTTCTCCGTAATTGTCGCTAACAATCCCGGCTGGAGCGGCATCCGCTCCCTCTGAGGGCGAACGCCGCGCAGGCGTACAAACTCGTGGGGATCAAACGGCGCCTTGCCGTCAGGGCTGCGTCGGCATCGCGGGCCCCGTCAGGCCCAGAGAGGAGTTGCGGATCCACCGTCTAAACGGCCAAGGTGTAAAATTGCAAATTATGCAAATTGACTCGGATAAAGGCGTCTGCTAAGCATGTAATGTGATGTGATGTAATGCGCGGCTCCCGTGTGTCCTCCTATCTCGTCTCGGTGGGGGGGTGGGGGTCCACGGGCCAACAGATCCCCCTTGAGAGTACACAGTTACACTGACAATACAACTGTTTGGCTACGGTGCCCTTTGTCACCGAACTGCCACCGTACTGTTAACACCCAGAGCGGTCAGGGGAATTCTGGACACGGACGTGCAAAAAAAAGGCTGAAACAGCTGCATCAAAAACACCGAAGGCCAAAACCGGAGGGAGGGGGGTTACAAAACGGCACGCCCTGTGCACCAGTGGAAACGGGGAACACGGAGCGCGGCGTGTGAAAAAAATACATATATTAAAAATGGAACACAAAAGGCAAAATGTACAAGAGTGTAAAGCAAAGTTGAGACAAAGAGCTGAGCAGAAGAGAGCGCAGCTCACAAAGCGGAGGCAGAAGAAAAGCAGGATAAAGGTTCGCCGAATGGCCGGGTCTCCCTTAGCGTCTCTCGCTGCCATCCCTGTCAAGTATCCCCCACTGCTGCCAAAACTCGCCCACCCTGTCAAACATCCTTCACTTCACAGCCCCCCTCATCTGCCTGTTAACCCTCACTACACCCTTCTTTCACTCCATCGTCCTTCATCATTCCTTCACAACCCCCTCCCAAACACCCTTCAACCCCTCCGGTCCCTCCATCCCTCCTCCGGTCCTCTGCCCCCTTTTAACGTCTTCCTCTCTGAAACCATCTCCTGCTGCCCCTTTACTCCACGAACAGCCCCCGCTGCCCTTCTACCCCGCAAACCCCGCTCAGCTGCCCGTCGAACCACAGACAGCTTTTCCATTCAGCAACCCTCGCGTCACCATCGCTTCGCCCGACAAGCACCGAACGTAAGCGTCTCTCGCTCACCTAAAGCACATATCACCATCTTCCACTCAAATCGATGCCACAGACACTGTGCTTCCACTCAGCCTCCACATGTGTACCCTTTCATCCGCCCCAAATGTGCACATCCATCTCCCGCAAGGAACTTCTGTTATATAACACACATACGCTCCTCATAGTTACCACGGCCCCTCCGTAGTTACCCTGCTGTCTCTGCAATCCTGCTCTGGAAATACATTATTAGCATGAAGGAAGTAACAAAATGAGATTTTTAATGCCTGCCGCAGATTCCCTCTTGCTCTGTCAGGGGTATTGAGTTATTAAGTATGAAAATGTGTTTGCATCACTGCTAGAAATGTAGGTTTTTAAATATAGTTCATATGTGTCCGATTGAGTGCTTGTGTGTTAATATGTGTGTGTGTGTGTGTGTGTGTGTGTGTGTGTGTGTGTGTGTGTGTGTGTGTGTGTGTGTGTGTCCTCCATGTTAATAGTACAGATGGGATGTGGGTGGCTGTGACAGTATGAAGCGGGCAGAGAAAAAGTGCTATGAGGAGACAGACAAAAAAGAGAAAATATGTGTTTAGCCGGAGTAAGCAATCGCAGGCAAAATGAGGCAGCTGAGATTGCAGAGAACTAATGTCCGCGCTGTCGACGGGCTTTGAGACTGTGGCTGACAGCAGCGCGATTCTACAGGTGTCATCAGGCGATAGATGACAGAGGACATCCGCACAACGGCCGCACAGAAATGTCTTAACCGCCAGTCTCACGTTGGAGAGCCTGGATTCCAAGCTTTGGTTTGAATTTGTTCTGTTTTAAAGAACCTCCTCCAAACTGGTGGGGCTGACCAAGTAATCCTTCCTACTGGATGGAACTTGCTTCCTATTTCCTCAATGTTCTCAACCACTGCTGCTTCACTCTCATGAGGGTGTGGATCTACTGCAGTGTGGGACAACACTGCAAGTGGACTGTAGGCAACGCTGTGGGTGGACTGTAGGCAACACTGCAGGTGGATTGTAGACAACACTGCAGGTGGACTGTAGGCAACCCTAAAACTGGACTGTAGGCAATGCTGCGGGTAGACTGTAGACAACACTACAGGTGGACTGTAGACAACACTGCAGGTGGACTGTAGACATCACTGCAGGTGGACTGTAGGCAACACTGCAGGTGGAATGTAGACAACACTGGTTGGACTGTAGACAACACTACAGGTGGACTGTAGGCAACACTGGTTGGACTGTAGACAACACTGCAGGTGGACTGTAGGCAACACTGCAGGTAGGCTGTAGACAACACTGGTTGGACTGTAGACAACACTGGTTGGACTGTAGGCAACACTGCAGGTGGACTGTAGACATCACTGCAGGTGGACTGTAGGCAACACTGCAGGTGGAATGTAGACAACACTGGTTGGACTGTAGACAACACTACAGGTGGACTGTAGGCAACACTGCAGGTAGACTGTAGACAACACTGGTTGGACTGTAGGCAATACTGCAGGTGGACAGTTCTACACTGCTGGGCCATAACTCACACTCTCTTTGGACCCTAATACTCGCAGCTCTTTCAATCCTTTCCTCTCCAAACCAGAGCGTCTGCCGTCACTCTTTTCAATTTAGCCTCCCAGAATGAAGTTTCAGAAACATCCATCCGTCAAATTTTATTTTGAGCGCATTTTTACAAGCAAGTTTTCACAAACTGCACCACAGTAAATTTAGTAGATAGAACAGAGAATGAAAAATTACTCCCTGACCTGTACAAGAAGGCGATTGAGTAAAACTCCTGGAAAAGCGTATAAACCAACTTGGAGAATTAGGGTAGGTTGTTCACTCTGTGAATTATAAGATGTATTACGATTCTGCTGGTCCAGAATCATGGTGACAGACATTGGTTGTTGACATTGCAGGTGCAGAATGATCAGGAGTCCTGTCATACTCGGACTCCTTGTGGGAAGAATTTCCGTGTTTTTTCTCCACTCGCTTGTCCCTGCTCCTTGCCCTCACCGGGGGCAGCATGGCTATGATGTCCTCAGAAAATGACCACAAGCATCAGTAACCCACTCCTGCCTAGGGCAAGTCCAGCTCGCTGAAAACATCATTGCATGTCTTCAGTCTCTTAAACGTCCTCATGTTGCAGGATCCCTGGTCTCCATTCACTAGAAAATACTCAAGGTCTGTATTAGTTTTGTGCTCTAGGTGTTGCCTTTCTTGAATGTCAGGGGTACAATGCCACCCTACTTAGTGACCCCAATCAAACCCCACATCGCACTGCCTATGATGTGAGTCATCAGGTCATCTGGCCTCTATCAGAAGGTCCAGAAATTGAAGTCTGGTACCCTTTCAGCCTTCGGTGGTGAATAGCTCTTTCTGCTTTAACTCAGGATTAGGAGCTCTGTACAGTCGTCAACGAAAGACTCGAAACCCACCTGCTCAACCTTTAGCTCTATGGTTTAGCTACAGGGGGTGGTGCCCTCTGTTCTTCTTCGTATGAGCCTACTCTTCTGGTGTGCGTGGACCGCCAAATCGTAACTGTAAAAATTAAGAAACAAGGACTTGGACCCCGCAGCAACGTACACATAGTGTACGTACAGCCTCACGAGAACAAACCCCAGCAAGAGCTCCTCTGTTCGTGTTGTTTTACTTGTGCTGCAGGCTGGTATGATGTATTAAAAGATCCTTCAGTATTAGATCACTCCATTTCTCTGTCCCTCTCTCTCCCTCCACCCAGCTCACCATCTCTATAATCTCCCTTAATTTCCCAGCCCAGAGTAAAGTGAGAATTAGTTTCTCACTCCGTTTCATCAATCTCCTTCCCAGGCTGGCCTTGTGGCTCTGATGTATGAACTGGTCCAGTCAGTGGGTTTGTGCTCCAAGAAACCATCCAGATGCAAGGTAATAAAAGGGAGGGGTGGGACTATCCAGCAGGCCGGCAGAGCCACACCCAGTCGACTGGGGAAACAAGAGAGGGGAGGATGAAGGAGGGGCTTCTGAGCTGAGCCACACCCACCCGACTGGTGAAATAAAAGAGGGAAGGAGGAGGATGGGAGCTCCGCATGCTGCCCATTGGTGAGAAAATAGAGGCGACGGGGGGGGGGGCTACCGAGCAGAACTAAACCCAGCTGATCTTTGAGATAAAAGTAAGAAATGACATGGCATCAGACTGAGAAAAGATGAAGGAAAGTGAGGGGGATTAGGGGAGAATGATGACAGATAAGGAACACGAACACGAGAGGTGCAGGTGATGCAAGAAGAAGGAATGGAAAAACTATTTAATCCAGGGCTGCAGGAGGGCAAGCCGAGGGTCTGAGGTGCTGCCTAGATCACCTTCTCCCGCTGAATCATGCATTCCCGGGGCCAGGGTCCGAGGGCACCGTGAGGACCATGTGGAAAGGGCAACACAAAGCTTAGATGTACGCCAGCGGTCAATATTTCCCCGAGTGGCGGTATACAGACCCCCATCTAGAGGGACCCTGAGCCCCAGACTCCAGCAGGACCTCCTCCGTGCGAGGCACAGCCGGCTGGACTCCGTGGGGTCCCTCTGAACGGTGTGAGAGCGCTCCGCATCATTAGCAATCGTCACGTCTCCTGTGATGCATCAAGGCAGCTGGGAGGTAGTTAGAGAGGCGTGTTTGTGGCCAAAGGTCGCAGGTTCAAACCCCAGAAGCAGAAGCACTACAGGGCCCCAGAGGCCACACTCAGCAGTAATTGCTTTGGAATACATCCAGCGTCTTAAACAGGTTAGGAAAGGACACAACACACTAAATTGGTTTGGATAACAAAGCCGCCAAATAAATAATTTAATAAGGTAATTATGACAAATGCTCACGGTAGGATGAAGACGGAGGAGAGAAAGCTGCTCGGTCATCGATTCATAACCAGAAATCAGCTTCTGTAGCGTCTCTGGTGTGATAGGGCAGCGGATAAGTTACCGCGGCGGGGGAAAAATGACAGGCAGGCGAGGTGGAGGGAGAGAGGGCGAAGACAGGAGGTGGACATTTTTTAAAAAGGGGATTAAAAAAAGAAACAGCACGAAGGTTTGAGGATTAACACCAGGGAATTGGATTTGCTGCCAGAAGGCTGCAGGTTCGCATCCCGGGAGGAGCGCGACTGCTGGGCCCCCGAGCGAGACACTTAACCTAAATTGCTTCAATAAATACCCGGCCGTAAACGCGGGCAAAGTGGAGGGGGGGTCCGTAAGTCACTCCAGTTGAGGGCATCCTCCCAGCAGATAAATAAACTTTGAATAGCACTGTTCACCTCTGAGGAATATTTTGTTCCATTGTGTTTTATGAGTTTAATGTATATCGTCGTGCCGATAAAGCCCGGTGAATTAGAACGGAGTGGGAAATAAGAGGGACTCCTCCGACACTCTAATTCAATCTGCAGGACCCAGTTAAAATGCCGAGGTTAAAGCCGCCCGTGGAGGCTGTGCAGTTTATAATGGGTTCGGGAGGAACGGCGTAATCCCTTCTCCTGCACCCGGACGCCGACAAACACAATAAAGGAGGAGATATAAAGACTGAAGGACAGAACGGAGGAGGGAACGGGAGAATGGAGGGGAATGGAGGAGAACGAAGAGCGTGGAAGACAATGGAGGACATTGTAGACAAAGCAGGAGCACGGTGGGGGGAACGGTGGGAACAGTGAGAGCAGAGGAGAAATGAAGATCGTGAGGAACGTGGGGAACGGTGGAAATCGGGGGAGAAAGGAGGGGATTGGTGGGAACGAAGAGAATGGAGGAGAAATGAAGAAGATCGTGAAGAACGGTGGGGAACGGTGGAAATTGGCAGAGAAAGGAGAGAATGGGTGAAAAACAAGAGGATGGGGAAAACATGGGGGGCAATAAAGAGATAAAGGAGAGAATGAAGAAAAGAACAACTAAAGAACAGGGGAGAACCAGAAGATCAGAGACAATGGAGGAGAGGAAGAGGGAGAATGGAGGGGGATGAAGGAGGAAGGAAGAGAATAAAAAACAGCAAGAGTGGAGGAGAACACTGAGAACAGAAGAACTTGTGGCAAACGGAGAAAGAAGGAGAAAGGAAGGGAACAAAAAAAAGAGCAGAACAGATGACAGAGGAGGCTGGAGAGAAAGGAGTGGAAAAAGAGAATGGAGAGAACAAAGGAGAACAAGGGGTGGGGAAATGGGTGAAAAGAGAGAAAAGCAAAAGGAGAAGAAGAGAAAGGAGAGAACCTGGAAACAGAGAACGAAGCAGATGCAGCAAATCGGTGAAGAACGAGAACGTGGAGAATGGAGGAGAAGGGCAGGTGAACATCGCGCAGGACCATGTGATAGAGGAAGACGCCGAGAAACACGCCGCTTCTCCTGGCGCCAAACATCTTCACCTCCTCTGCACTAAAGGATCTGTGTGGATAATGAAGAAGCTGTGATCTCCCCTCCTAGTAAAACAATTAAAACTCCTCCCATTTCCCTTCAACATTCATTATGGAGAAAAGCAAAGAACAAAAAGAAAGAAGAAGAAATTCATCAGCCATTAGAACACATCCCCCTCTTGGCCGTTACCGTGGTTAATTGATCTAAAGTGTGGTGTTTACCGAAGGGACGCTGAAGAATAAAAACTTTCATTTATTCTGTTAATTGCATCCCGCTTTTCACCGCAGGCTGGGGACGCGGAGCCCGATCGGGAGAGCCGAGATTTACCCCGTGTTTTACGCGGCCCCTCTGCCCGCAGCCCTCGGGGGGGGGAGTTCCTTCCATCCTTCTCATGTCACAGCTGTGAGAGGCTTTCACGGCGATATTACGAAAACGTTAAGCTGCCCAGCTAACTGCTCCCTCTCCCCTTCCCTCCTCTTGTCGCTGTCAGCAGTAACCGGTCTCTCCATCTCCAGCGATGCCAGGAGAGCGTCTCTCCTTCCCCCCGTCTGTCTTTTTGTCACTCCATTATCCGCTCTCTCCCCCGCCACAGATCTCTAGTTGAGCCCAAGCGAAACCCACCCAAAAAGTCCACAGCCGCAGATCAAACCCGATTGTGAACCGATCGACTGGTTTCTCAAGTCCGTCACCTGGGTCCACTTTACAGACCTTATGCAACCTTCTTCCCCCTTTAGACCTTCCGTCTGCTGGCGATGTTCCTCAGGTTGATTTAAATGAGACAAAACTTGTACTCCTCCCCCTCCTGGTGAGCATCAGCCCAGTTGGTTCCTCTGTTTCTCCTCCTGCATCCCGTGACCCCGGGAACCAGCTTCTCCTTCTCCAGTGACCCCGGCAGTGAGTCTCTCCTTCTTTCCTCCTGTTACCCCAACAGCCAGTCTTTCCATCTCCACTCGCACGCGCGTTGTCTCAGCCCCCCGCTCCCCAATACTTTTGAGCCCCCTGCAGAAAATACCCATAAGGCCAAGCTCCCCACGCAGCTGAATGAAGACGACAAGCTTTTAATATAACGCCGCAGACGGTGTCGGCCTGAAAACGTTTCTTGCTTGAGCAAGAAAACGGCATAAAAATATTTACAGCGACAAGAACAACAAACAGCAAACCACAACGGGCAGCTCGGCGCCGGAGCCCGAGGCGGCCGGGCTGAGCTGTTGCAACGCAGCAAGCGAGGCGGCCGCCGTCTCCGCACACTATCGCTCTGTAAATCATGGCTGCACCCCTCCCCCACCAACCCCGACACCCACCCCACGACGGGCCTTAAATCGGAGGGACGCTCGCACCCGTAGCGCAAACAAAACCAAGCGGTCTCACCGTGTCCGCCGGCCAAACGGCGCGGCAACCAGGCGCTATTTCACAGAGCGATTCACATTCATCTAATAGCCATCGCGGTCGCCCCACGAAAGGCCCGGGCGGGAGCTGAGTCAGCCGTGCCCGGCCCACGTTGTTGTCATGACGCTGTACGTAACCTTTAAAGACAAACCGAACGGCCGCCCAGGCGCTCTCGATCCCACCCTCCTCGCGGCAGCTGCGTAAAAAGACTACGAAGCTCGTCCTCTCCCAGGAAGGACATTTAAAGATGTCCCCGGGTTTCCTGTTGATCCTCCGGCGTCAAACACCTGGAGGTCTTCTCTCTCGTGCCGCAGCACAACGCAACGTTTGCTTCGTTTTGCCTGCTTCTCTTTCCGTTTTCCCGTCCCAACTTTTTTTTTTTCCACTCCGGTGCCTCCCAATCTCAGCGTCCTTGCCACGTCTCCTCCCTTTCCCGCGTCCTCTCCCGCTTTTCATTTTTCTCGCTCGCGCTCCCTGCATTGCTTTCGTAGCAGCGCCCCCCCCGGCTGCGTTTGCTGATGGAGCTGTGCTTGTTGGTATAGTGGAACACCGCCGAGGGAAGCGGGCGCAGAGGGGGCCGACAGAGCCGCTGGGCGCGGTGCCGGCGTGTGTGTGGATGAGGGTCACGCTTAGCGTCTCGTTCAAACCCCAGGTGGAGGAAACTAGAAAAATGCCCAAACACACAGAAACACAGCCACCAAAACCACACGCACTAATGCGACACACAGACATACCGTAGGTGGCCAACAATCTGCCCGGGAACTTTTCCAGCTGCCTTTTCAAAGGTGCCTTTGACTCCACCGTCATCCGAGACTCACATCCTGCAAAAACCGCCCTTTCGTTCTACTGCCACCGAACGCCACGTCCCTGGATGTCGTCCCCTTAAAGACGACGTCCCCTCACGTTGGCTGAAGGCCCCTGTGTGAGTCAGGCTCATTCTGCATCTATAATTATTTGCATTTATCAGGCATTATTAGGTGTCTTTTAGAGATACAGATGAGTAAAATGGCAGGAGCTAAAGAGGTAACGCGAAATAAAAACAGTATAAGCGGGATTAGCCCAAATTCATTGGCTATACACACCCACACAGCGAGCCTGCGATTACTGGAGCTGAAAAAGCACATGGCCACACACGTCACGTGAGCGAGTGCCCGCGGTGATAACGCTCACGTTCTCCAACAGCCGGCCGCCGAGTCCGGTTTGTTGTGCCCCCCCACCCACCATCCGTCACTCTCGAATATCTGGATTTCAGCAGCGCGTGACTCAACCGCTCCAAAAAGGCGAACAATCTTTTGCGCTTCTACACGAGACATGAGACCTTCACTTGTTCTGGGAGTGGTTACTGCGTTGCTGCCGCCACCGCTGTTGGCACTGGGCGTTTAGCACAGATCCGGCACGTCACCCTGCTCATGTCTCCCGTGTCTCTGTCGGGGCAACTGTCACTACAAGGGAGCGGCTGAACTAAAGGGACAATGACAAAGACAGGGGCAAAGATTTGTGTGGGGAGGGAGAGAGGCGGTGTGTGTCTGTGTATATGAATCTGCATGTGTGTGTGTGTGTGTGTGTGTGTGTGTTTGCGCGAATGCATTCATTCAGTTTATTTTCCTGTTGCTATTAAAGCAGCAGAGACAGGCTGTAAATCCTGACATCTTTGCTGGCTTTACCATGGGGACAAACGGGGACCCGGTAACTCCAGTCCATTATTATCATGCATTTATCTGATTCATTTGCCCAAAGTGGTGGGCAACAGATAGTCAACTTCAGATGATCAGCTGTTAGATAAACCACGTTTACAGTGATCTACTCATTCATACAGCCAGGCAATTTCTGCCACATCACTTCAGGGGTATTGCGGAAGGAAATAGGAATCAAACCAAGGACCTTTCTGAGCAGCAAGGCGACAGCTCCAACACAAACTGGTGCCCAGCACCTACTTCACACACTCCTCACCCTCCGAACGCCCCGCCACAGGTAGGTCTCCACTTACAATGGGGATCTGTTCCAATAACCTCATCCAAAGTCAACTTTGCTGTAAGCTTCGGATCCCTTCGTGTTGATGCAGCCGTCGGTGCTGCACATCGCGACCAAACGGTGGGACTCTAAAGTAACATAATAAGGTTAAGGTAAGCCGACGACCATCCGAACGCTTTCTCGGCCAGGCTGCACGGCAACACACACTGGTTTTTCGCGTAGCTGGGTTCGCCCTCACCAAAGAGCCTCGTAGAAATGGCTCGGATCCACAGTGGAGAGCCAGCATGTTCCAGCCGTGGATTCGGCTCACGGTCCAGCTGGAGTCTAAGACTGGCCCTCCATCAGTTACCAAACATCAGATGAATGGGTTTGATCCTTGTTCGTGCTTCCCCAGCTTGACCCTCCCATCCAGGGTTTCTACGTTCAGCCAGCCGCTTTCAGCCGACCCTGACGCTAGCTGTCCCCCAGGGGCCTTCAGCTCAAACCGATGGGCTCTGACAGCCTTCTGATGGGCAGATTCGTCTCCTGGCTGGAGCGGCCGTAGGAGATCCACCCCTCCTACTCAAGCGTGTGCAAGAGTACACAGGGCCGGGCGGCAGGAAGAACGTGCGCTGCTCTTACCGTCGTTCTCTGGCTGCAGAAGAAGAGCATGCTTTGAAAACAGCGAATGCAGGGCTTTCTGAGAGAGACGGTTCCAGGGCCACTCCAGGGCATAGGAGCTAAGTGAGAGTGAGGGGGTGGCGTTTCTGACAGTCTGGGCTTCCTGCACATGCCCTGCAATGCTGAGGAGAAGACAAGAGAACAAAGCAAGAGGAGATGAGAGGCTCGTGGTGCTACCACGGGGTGGTGCAGCGTCACACGGTTCCGTTGGTCCCCGTACTTGTACAAACTAGGTTCCCGGTTCGTTGTGGTTCTGTCTTTCTACTCATCCTCAGTCGACTATTATTCTCTCTGCTATTTGACTCCCGCAGTCCATTTCATCCTGGTTGACTGGTGTTCTATAGCTCAGCCTGGTTTAGTTGAGATATGTGGTTTGGTCACACTCTCTGGTTCAGTCTGTGGCAAATTCTGGTTTTATCTTGTTCTCTGATTAAATCTGGACCAAGAGTGATTCACAATTTTTTGGTAGAGTTCAGTTTGGTTTTCTTCTCCAGCTTGGTCCTCTGGTGCAGCCTGGCAGTGCTTGAACATGGTTTTCCACCTAGTTTAATTTGGTAATGTGGCTCAAACAGGTCCAGCCTGGTTGTCATGTGCCACGGAGCTAAGCTGGTTCTCTGGCATCAGCCTCTATGCCCAGTTCTCCAGGACTTGCAGTCTGCCTTTGGCTGTGATCATGCCTGGGATGTTGCATGGCCTTCTGGGGCCTGAGGAGCAGGACAAGCTCTGTCACCCGTAGCTGTGGACTCCATTAGATTGGCCACTCTGCACGAGCACTGACAGCACAGCACTACTACCTTTCTGGTCCCAGGGGTGTGGGAAGAAAAGAGAGAAGGAAAGAACAGGAGAGAAAGAGAGAGAGAGAGAGAGAGAGAGGAGTATGTTTGCAGATTAAAATAGCAGTGTGGAGATGTTGAGCGAGGTAGGAAGGTTGGCAGAGAAGGGAAGGGAGCGAGTAGCAGAAAGGAGAACACAGATACACAGGAAGAGAGTGACTGAAGTAGATGGGGATCTGGATGCACTGATGGTATCGCAGCCCAGGCAGATGTGGGTGACACAACCTCAAATTGGAAATCGCTGTTTCAATCTCATTCCCCTACGTAGCCAGGCGCTTCGCCGATAACAAGATGGGCTTCGTTTTATTAAAAATAGCCTCGGTGACACGACTTTAAACGCAAAGCCTCATCCCAGCTCCTCCCTGAACTCCACGCCCTTCGTCCCAAATAAAAGCCTCGTACTCTGCCCTGGAACTTTCGATTATAACAGTCCAGTGGATTATTATTTTTTCATTGCTTACCCAGCACTTCCATCCAAAATGACGGCCTCTTCATGCAGTTGGACATCTTAATGGAAGAATTCAGTTTAAGGGTCTTATTCAAAGGTAACACAGGAGCACCGCTACCATCTGGTCCTTATCCACCGTGTCGCCTGCCACCCCTGGATGGTTCCAGTAGTAAATAATGTGTATTTGCTTGTGTGTGTGTGTGTGTGTGTGTGTGTGTACAAAACAGTGAACAGTGTATTTATGTGAAGAGCCGGAGTGGCAGAAGAAGGAAGAGAGATTGGATGCACCACAGAGTGTGAGTACAGCTCAGGAAAAGGATTCATAGTCCGTCTACCCGCCGTCACCTGACAGAAACGCCAATACCGCGTGTCCAGAAATGACTGATCGTCATTACGAGCGAGTCGCAGATAAACAGCTGTACTATACTCATAACCGTTGTCAATCATCATTATCATTCGGCTTGACGGAACACCAATCGTCATCGTACATCACGGTCTCACCCGTGGACTTCATCAGTCTTATTGACAGTGGCAGCACCATCGTTCACCGTTCACCACGCTTAGTGGTCCTCACAGCTCCTGCATTGCCGTTACGTGGTCGATCTTCGACTCGTCTCTCAGGGTCTTTGGACGCAACGGCTCAGGCTACGCCGGTCTCGGACAGGTTGGCACGGGCGAGAGGGGAGCGGGTGAAGAAAGCCAAAAGTCAGGAAAGGCGGTGGTTCTTAGGAATTAGGAATCCACGCGTTGCGTTCGCAGAGATCCGGCTCGGTGCGAAAACAAAGAGAATTGATAAGCGCTTCACGGTTTACGCCTTCCCGCGGTGATGAAACAGTGAGTGGCCGGTAAACAACGGGCTGTCGACGGAGGAGAAGCGCCAGATGACGAAAGGTAGGCCATAACATTGCAAGTGGGGAGACGCTTCTCTACAGTTCGAGGTGTGATCATTAATAAGGGTCCGGGGGTACGGCTACGCAGCCTCGAACGTGCAAACTAACTGTTTATTTTTCGCAAAACAGGCCAGCAATAAATGACAGAAAAAGCATCTGTCTGAGGGGAGGAGGGGGAAGCCCTAAAATAGCAGCGCGGGAGATTTACTGTGGAAAAGAGCCGTTCCACGGTGAAGGCGAGAAGTTAATTACGCGGGCTGCGGCGTCTCGGAAATGCCTGATTGATGACTGAAAACGCGGGGCAATTATCAATAAACCACAGGTTGCCGGCACAACACATTCAAAACAAATTCCATCTCGTCGTACACGCAGCCGCGCCGTCTGCGCCGTCCGCCTTCGGGTCCTCGGTATATGTTTCTGCTGCACAAACAACTGTCTGAACAAAAGGCCCGATATAGGCACAATGTGCGTGAGGCAGAGCTGAGCTGGGTACAGAAGGCAGCCTGACAAAGGAGGCGAGAAATGCTTCTTTATTACGAGGAAAAGGCTGGGCGTTCGGGCTCGATCCCCCATCCCGATACCTTTTCGCATCGAGCCGCCGCCCTGACCTGGCCAAATCGCTGCAAACGAAACCGGGTGACAACAGTCGGAGAAATCCGACGGACGGGGGGTTGTTTTTTTCCGACTCGACAAACAATCACGTTTTACGGTGGCTCGCAGAGAACGGAAGTTATCGAGGAAGAAATGTTCTTGCAGGTTAGTGACAGGGGAAGCTGGCTTTCCCCAACCTTACATTCACAAAGCGTTTGCATTGTTTCGTTTGTGTTCAAACGGAATCGCTGATATGCCGTTGACGTGTGTGACAGCACCAGGCCTCGTATTACAAATGCTTCAACGAATCTGATCGCATTTGAATACTGCTGCGAAGGAAAATGAAACAGACAAAAAAAAGCCTTACTTGCTTGAAGCAGGCACACTGTGGAGGAAAATGTCACCTAGCCAGTGAACTATGCTTGATTTGTGCTTGCAAAAGCATCTGACAATTATTTTAAAAGTACAACGTGTAGACAAACAAAACAAATGTCTTGTATCAATAGCAGGATCCTGTCTTCTATGTAATTCGCTGAAATCTCTCCATCTCACCCCACTGATTTGGCTCATCTCTGCCTTTACGTGGCAGTGCTTTTCTGAGGTACCCTCACAGCTCCTGGGTTTCAAATTGGTCTCAAATCCAGCTCGGTCTGTCTGTTTGGACTTCCCATGTTCTCTCCGTGTTTCTCTGGGTTTCTTCTGGGTCTATAGGAATTTTCTAAACAATCAGATTCCGCACTTTTACAACAGACATGGCCCACTGAGGCAAGATGGCGACCAGCTGTATGAGATCCTGAATAGGGTGATGGGAAAACCTGACATTTCGGCAGACGCGGTGTGCCCGTAGCAGGAACAGTGGATCCGGGCTCTGACCTTGGAGTCCAGATTCTGACTGCCGTTAGTCTGCCACGAGTGGTCATCTTCTGTCCAACTCCGCCCGCCGGGGTTTGGGGGTGACAGGTGAGGCACATCCAGGGTTTCTCACCTGACAATCATTATTGCATCCTGGGAAACCGTAGACACCTTACAGTCAACAGCTGCAAGCTGGTAGAAATGTGTAAGTTGAGCCGTGAGAGACATCACTCTCATTCGGTGCTGTGTGATGCTGAACTGAGATGTGGGTCACAGCATGACCGCATCCGCTGTCTTGCATCACCCTAACGGAGGGTGTAGTTGGCAGTACAGTCTTACACCTTATCTTGCCCCATTAACTCACCAACCTTGCATCTACCTACATGCTGTGGCAGAATGGATTTCCCATCGTGCTATAGCCTCCAAAAACCGCCAACCTGTTCACACATAGAATGCATCACCACCTGTGCAATTCTATCCCTTTATGGCGCCACTTGCAACTAGCACTGCCCTCTGATGCCACACTAACAATCTGATATAGGCTGGCGGCTTCCGTGAGGCCCACCACCTCCCACTGCTACTCAAGTCTTGCTCGGTCACAGTCATCCTCAGTTGTGTTACGTAGAGTTCTAAGTCTATTTGTTTTTTTCTAGTTACAGTAAAATGTTCGGGCAAACAAAAGCTGTTTTGTCTGAGTGCTGAACGGAAGAGATGTGTGTACAGAGCAGTAACAGTTCAAGAACACAGCAAGAAATCACACGATTGTATGGTGAGCACTTTAGCCAGACCATTCGCTGGCATTCAGTAGGCGACATTCTTCACACACACACACACACACACACACACACACATGCGCGCGCATGCGCGCATCTACCTACAATTGTACATATCATTGCATATACAGCTGTACAAGTTGTGGATTATCTGTCTCACACCATACTGACATACTCTTGTTAAGTTGCCAACTTCACTTCTCACCAAAAATTTATGGTAGACGGATGTGGGTGACGTAACAAGATAAGACTGTATATGTACATCGATGGTATGGTAAAACAGCTATACTCATGGATAAATAATTGCATGCAGCTTTGCACATAAAACCAACCGCCGTCAATCTCTTTGGAGAAAGGTGTGAGATACATAATGGTTAGTAATATTCATGTTATGAACACGTATACTTCCATGTTAAGAAAACGTTAAGTTCTGCCAGTTGTCTCTCGGCGACAGCAACTGCAGGAGCGACAATTAATGTTATGGTTTTTTAGTTACGTAAACAAATGCATTAAATATTAGTATTAAAGTGATACATTTCATACTGTTTTAGTTTTTTTTTATACACATCTGTTTTTGCCAAGTAATATCATGTTTCATGCATTTGTGAATTCATTGCTCCCTGTCATCTGATGAAATGAAATTTATCTGAAAATGATACACTTTGGCAGTATTTACTTGCACATAATGTAGTTTACAGCAGTAAAGCTCTTAGAATTGAATAGAAATTGCAGGAGAAGGGAGGGGGGCAACAGCAGTAAAACACTGGAACTGCATTAAGCAGGGCAATTCCTCCTGCCATCAGCATGAAGTACTGAATCCCCAAGAGGTGGTCACCTCTGTATGCTATAAACTCCCTAACTGGCCCTTGCATAAAGTTGTCCTAAGGCGGCTCGATAGAAACAACTATAAAGCCAAATTACAAGCAAATTCAAAACCCCATTACGCCGCAAGGCATACAAAGAAAGGAAGAAATAACAAAGAAATAACCCTAGGGAAAGATGAGGGTGTCCACAGTGAGATGTTGCAAGAGAAATCCCCAAGTTAACAGCAGATTGATGGAGAACAGCCAGGCCGTATGGAATAGCGACACTACAGTCAAACTGCCAGCGTAAAGAGATGGTGACAAAAACCTGATTTCTACAACCCATTAGACAGAGATTGACAAGAGGAGGAGGGAGGTAGGAATGACAAACACACACGGTGAAAGAAAGTTGCCGATTTAATGTTGTGCTGTGTTTGTGTGCATGTAGATGTCTCCCTTTGGCTGTTGATGTCTGTAACGTGTGTGTTCGGTATGGTTGTATCTCATATCTCCCATTAGTGCTTTGGCACCATGAAAGTGTTCTCCTGCGGTGCCAATAAAGCTAATTGCATGAATAGAATTCAGTTCAGTTCAACAGAATCTAACCGAGCTCAGCTCAATTGGACTGGATTAGATTGATTTGAATTAAATGGGGCCAAACTCAATTGAACTGTATTGGACAGAAGTGAAGGAAAGAGAGAAGAATTTGACAAATGAGTTTATGTGACGGAGAAAGAGTGAGAGAGCGAGAAAGAGAGAGAGAAGGGGCTATAGGAACTACAGTTTAGAAGAATTAAACAGGTCAAGGAATGTCAAATTATCTGCTCTAAAATCTGTCAGTACACACCCTACAGTCCACGTCCATTTCTTACTATCTGCTCTACAGTCTAAATCTATTTCTCACTACCTGCTCTACAGTCCACAGACTTATCTTGTTACCTGCGCTACAGTCTACATCCATATCTTGCTATCTTCTCTACAGTCTACACCCGTTTCTTACTACCGGCTCCACGGTCTACATCCATGTCTTGCTATCTGCTCTACAGTCCACATCCATATCTTGCTATCTTCTCTGCAATCTACATCCATTTCTTACTACCGTCCCTACAGTCTACATCCATGTCTTGCCATCTGCTCTACAGTCCACATCCATGTCTTGCTATCTGCTCTACAATCTACATCCGTTTCTCATAACCGCCCCTACAGTCTACATCCATGTCTTGCTATCTGCTCTACAGTCCACATCCAACTCTTATAACCTGCTCCAGAGTCTACATCCATCATTTACAATCTGCCCTGCAGACTACAATCCGTCCCATGGACCCTATCTTGCAGACTAAACCCATTTCGGATGACCTGTTCTGCATCATTAGATCACTTCCTACCCTGGAGAATACTTTGATGTCTCAGTACCTGCCTTGCAGACAACACTCATCAGAACAAACACGTGCACGGTTGAAACACAGACGCAGTGTAAATGCATAAAGAGAGCATAAAAGATGTCGTGTCCCCGCTTTCCTCCTCTGTGCCCTGCGATACATTTCTCTCTCCATCTCGCTGTCTCGTCTCCCTCCTCCACCTCAGCCCACCTCACGCTTCCTTCACAGTAGTAACAGTGGGCTGGCTGGTGCTGCATAGCCTGTCAGCATTACCTCTGGAAACGTACTGCAGGAGGCGCAGGAAAAACACATCATGACGAGTGACATAACATGCCAAAAGAAGAGCTCTTTCGCCCTTATCGCCGCGGACGTTTTGCACATGTATTAGGGCACGTCTATGAATACATGTCTATATTTGTATGTGCGTCTTTTTTTCCTCGTTCCAGGAATCTGGGACAAGGACAGACCAGGATGAGTGGGATTCAGCCTAAAACAGACCAAGTTTACTGCCAAACTTCATTTGCGGAGACCGAGGACGAGAACGACGACATCTTTCAAACTGCGGTGACACCGGCAGCACCATGACTTAATCTAGGGAGAAAGACCAGGACAGGTGTTTTCAAATCTATTTCGGTTAAAAGAGATAATGGCAGCCGCATTATTTAGACAACAGTGAGATCAGCAACAGCAAATTCTAGTAGAGAGAGACCTTATTGCTGCTGCAGCTGGTATGTTGGCACGTCTCTCCGACGCTGTGCGACAGCCACAAAACAAAGCCCAGCTTTTGGGGGAGCCGGCGAGTTGCGCTCGTCCTCCATTGGCTGTTGACTCAAGCGCACGGTGTGCAGAGCGAGCGCTGTCACACGCGAATCTCTGTGTGGGCAGGCAGCTCAACGAGTCGCCCACTCGATCACGCGCGGCCTGACGCCCGGTGCCTCCCGTGACTCGTCTGAAGGCCCGGCACGTTGGGACACCTTGCGTAACAGAGCGCTCACCAGAACTCGTACTCCCACCGCGTTTTTTTTCGCCTGCGCACGTTGGGATGGAATCAACTGGCACACGAGGCAGCGCGAGTGTGACCGCCAGTGCCGCCCTTCTGGGGAATACTTTGAAGGGCACAACACAGTCACTCCATTGAATCATCTTCCTTTTTACAACCTGCAATTGTAATATGGCAGCATGGTAGTCAGGGTTGTTGCCTTCTGCTCAAAGGACCTGATACATCTCCTCCAACGTTGGAAGCTCGTCACAGACTGGCTTAGGATTCTCTGTGAAGTAGAAGCTTATCAAACTCCAGCAATGGGTGACGGATCATGGTGTGTGAGGTCAGAGATCGAACACACACACACACACACACACACACACACACACACACACACACACGCACTGTCTCCCCGCTCACGGTCCACCCTTCTCCGCTACATCACTTTCTCTAGTCGGATTCTATGAATGCGGCAGACACTTGGGCTCTGTCCTTATGGGCAGTTCCATGCTGAAGCGGCCAACGTCCTGGGTCACGCCGCTTTCCTTCCGCAGCGGCAGTGCATTTGGACGTGGGCCTCATCGAGCTGCGCATCTGGTGAGCGAAGCGCCACCGGGTCTCCGTGAGCGGCCAGAGCGCAGCACATACTGCTGCCAGGTCCAACGGTGCCGTTGCAGACACGCCTGCGCCCCCCGGTGTCGCCCAGAACTTGGTTCGTCTGCCAGAGGATGACGCTGCAGGGGCTGCCCCCCGGACCAGCGTGGGGTCCGTTCCCAGCATTGGGCTGGAAATAAGCCCTTGGTTTGGTCCTGGGCCTGCGAAATCTCCGGAGTACCCGGCCGCCAGATAAGGACGCAAACAGAGCGTTCCACTTTGAACAGTCAGAACATTTATGGAATTAGTTCTTCCCTTTTTTGTCTAAGTCATTAATTATGTAAAAAAAAAGTGACTTCCCGATTAAAGTGCTTAATAGAGAAATATGATTTCAGCTCTTTCAAGACGCTGTTTTCTCTCATTTCGGCATTAAACAGTGTGCTTTAATAGAATCAAACAGTAAAGCGGGGGGAAAATGAAGAATTGCGAGACAGAATTAATTAATTACAAAATAATTCGTGATAATTTCTGCCTGTAATCCACAGTCGTCGTAATTAACTGAGCATTTAGCACCTCAGATGACAATGGAAACTCACAGGAAAGGGAACGTGCGGGGACATTGCCTCCCGGACGCAAACAACCGCGGCGAATACACCCTGGACGGCAAACACATGCAAATGCTCGCTGAGAAAAGGAGGCGATGCGGCACAGAGGCACCTTGTGCTGAAAGTGTTTCTCGGTGCTGCAGACAGGAATGGTCTCCACAGCAGCCCACGGCGAACCGGTGCCAACCGTGTTCCGACGTGACTCCGGAAAAGCTCTGCACGCCGGCCAACGGCTGACGACTGCCAACTGCAAAGTTTTCAAAGACCTCTGACAGAAAACTTGCTGGAACAAAAATGACTTCTTGTTGCGAATGAGCGTCAGCCGCCTTTTTCGTATCCATCTAAGTACTTTGGTAAAACTATAAAATTATGAGCAGTAATAGCTGTTTTGAAAAATGGAGTTTCAATACAAATGTAGCAAAAGCAGCTCATTTCACGTCTGCTGCATCGACGGGTTAGAGCTGTTCGAAGTCTAATAGCACCACATTACCCAGCATGCAACTGAACCTAAAGTATCAGTATAATTGAATCCTCAAGTTCCTTATAACCGCAGGGTAGGACAAAACAGGTCCTAAGGCTCTTCGTAAACCACAGACCTGATGCGATGCATGTGGAAACACCAGCTCTCTTACACACGGTCTTAAAAGCTGTTGAGTTGATGCTGACTCATGCAGCGCGCTTCCAGAATGTTCTCCACCCGAGTCCATCGTGTTGAAAGGGGTGTGTCGCTGCGACTGAGTCGATCCATCCGTTTGGGGGTTTCCCTTTTTGCTCTGACCGTCTTACCAAGAGAATCTAATCTTCTCACCACGTTTCCAAAGTGCGATAACCTCAGTCCCGTCATTTTGTGCTTTCAATTACACTTCTGATTCGATTTGAACGAACATCTATCTGTCTGTTTTCTTGTCTATTAACGTCCTTAAAACCCTCCTCCGACGCCACAGTCCAAACGAGTCCCCGCTTCGCCTGCCCTACTGCTTCACGGTCTGCTTGTACAATTCTGCTCCTCATTCTTGTGTCAGCACATTCGGGGAGCTTTTCCAGATCTTTCGGCACAGCTCTGCCAACTGCTAATCTTTGACGTATCTCCTGACTTCTAGAACCATTGCTGTTGAACTTTGATCCCAAGAAAACCTTACACTTTAGTCTCTCAAGTTCTCTGTGTTGCCAGTTATCATAGCACACGCGGCCGATAAGAGAATCGTTGGACAAGGAAGTTACTGTAGCACATGGGCTTTCAACCACCGCCCAAGGGCACCAACCTTTGCCCCAGCAGTCGTCAATTTAATTTTAATTTCCCGAGAAAACGAACGATTCTGGATTCGCTACACAAATCGCTGAATCAAACACTGCGGACCCCCAGTCTGATGCGAAATCGAGAAGCAAGAATTGTCAAACACCCTCATACACCAGGTCTACAAGGTCCGCGGTGCACGGGAGTAGTGGAAAAGTCAAGAGAAAGCTGAAAAAATAATGAAAAAAAATCCAATACATCTACATTAAGGTAAACGGGTAAAAAAGTGCAGCAGCAGAAATAATTATAGATAAATAAATGTAAAATGGACATACAAAATGGACAGGTATACACACACACACGACAAACACACAGCAGGACCCACAAGTGGTGGATGGCAGTAGTTCCGGGCAGAGGAGGTGGTCGCTGGTGGTGGAGGTGACAGGGCCTGAGATGACAGAGTTCGGCAGCCTTGCGGGTCACGCGTTGGCCTAAGAAAACGCCGACAGACTCGTCGAACGTGTTTCATTTTCACGGCGATTCGTAAAACTTAACCAGAACCGAACACATTAGTACTGGTTTAATCAATCCCTCGGTTACTTCACTGTTAAAAGGCTGAGGACGATTAGGCGCGTAATCCGTGTAATAGTTCTTTAATTGAAACAGTGACCACTGTATTATTCAATTTGGGCGAGAAAATTAGGGTCACCGTCGCCGACAATTTTTCCATTATTCCTCAAATAGGACAACTGCGGTTTGTCTTCCGAAATATTTGCGGGGAGATCACGATAAGAACGGTCAAAAAGGGAACCGCAAATGCAGCCGAACAGAGTAATAATGCGGCGTACGGTGCCTACAACTTAAGATGAACTGATGAGATCAAATCCCCGTTTCATTAATTTCATTTTAAGTCTCCAAACCACAAAAAAAAACATCAGACAACTTTTTTCCATAACAATAATTAAACACAATAAACAAGATTAGAGACATCCTGTCCATGAGAGACTATAAATCATTTAAGACCCTTATTCAGTCTTGGACATATTAAATATTCATATTTAAATTAGAAAAAGTACAACACAGTCTATATAATCAAATATAAGTCATCAAACAATATATATAACAGCTTCACGGTGCTTTCATCTGGTGTCAATAGTCGTCTTGGTGATATAAGAATAAAATTGAATTGAAATTTTCCATTGAAATTATTTCCCACATCTCATTACCGAAACTATATTTCTCAATTTACAAAACCATTTTCCATCATAAGCACTTAGCACTTCAAAATATGATTTATACCACATTTCAGTTACAGCTGAGTAATTTTCCAGGTTGTCGACGTTTCTGCACAAACACAAAAGAACGTCTTTGAGTTCTTTTTTTCCGACAAATAATGGGGAAAAAAAAAGTCTTAGAGCCCAACTAGATCACCTCTCCAGTTAAACACAAAACAGCTTTTAATGCCAAGGGTCCAAATTATTATTAATCTGGAGCTTTTCTATCTCGTATGGATGAATTCTTTGCTGAAATAATGCAATATAATCGAACACAATTAGAACGCGAGTGGCAGTTCTAAGCAAATGTTTATGTTGGTGTGACGCATTCGGTCAACAGCTCAGTCGAGCAAATTAACAAAGAGCTCAGCGGGTGCAGAAACAAGCCGACGCGCCGACCGCGCCACGACCTGCGTTCCGGCCCCCCTGGTGACACGTGGCAGTAAACGGCAGCCAACCAGGTCAGGAGGGTGCAGTTTCCTCACATCAGTCCGCCTTAATTCAACTCGTTTCCACAGTGTTTACAGATCAGTAATAAAATGAGGGAGATCGCACACATCTGCGCGTTTCAATTTGAACATCGCAGGACAATGAAACAATGAAAACGTTAAAATGAAACATCTTGCGGTGCAATTGCTTTACAATTTGTACGATTAACCTTTTACTCGCTCTCACTTAGCGCAACTTTGCAGTTACAAACCAAATAAGTTGCGAAAAGACTTCTGCCCCCCAAAGCCGAGGAGCCGCCGCGGTCGCGTCTCATATGGCCGTCGCGAGCGGCACGTTTGCAGCATTTCCTCGGTTTGTGCTATTATTTGTCACTAGGAGACTGTTCCTTCGTACAACTCTTTCTGGCGCTTTCCGCTGTTTACGTGCGCTAATGATGCCTGTTTGCCTCAATTATCCGCAGAGTGTAATTCTCCTCCCATGACTGATTTCGTGCAGACGGATCCCGCACCGCCGTGCTGCCTCTCTGGCCCGGCACCCGTGCCGTCGTCTTCTGTCCTCCGTGGTTTGGCTGCCTGATGCCCACCCCCCCCTCCCCTCCCCTCCCCTCCCCTTCCCTTCCCTTCCCTTCCCTTCCCTTCCCTTCCCTTCCCTTCCCTGTCTGTGTCAATGTTTGTGTCGCGCACGCCGCCCGAACCCTCCACACACACTTCCATTGTTTACAGACCTGCGCAAACACACACTGTTTCTGCCAGGTACCGGATCGGCAGCACAGCGGGTTACGCTGGCGCATCGCAGCTCCTCAGCCGTGTTTTCGGAGGTGGGTTCCAATGTAGCTCAGTTGTCTCTCCATGTTTGTCTGTGTTTCCTCTCCTGGGCTGAAGAAGAAAGCGCTTTGGTCACCTCCCCGAGGTACAAAACTGTGGGGGTGTTGACCACAAGTTCATCTGGGCTACGTGTACGCTCTTCTGCTTCGGCCACCAACCATGTCCTCCCTGTCTCCCCCTGGGCTTGGAAATTCATCCTCAGGACCCCCCCAGACCTGACAGACTCACCAAGGTCTTTGCACAAGAAGCAAACACAGCCACTCAACCATAAATGAGGCAACCTGTCTAAGTATGTTAGACAAATAGACAGACAGAAGCTATATATTTACCTGTCTACCCATCAACCTACCACCTGTCTTTATCTACCTGCGTCCGTGTGTGTCCCTCCTTACTTGTCTGTCTGTTATTCATCCACATCATTCTGTCTGCGTCGGCCTGTCTGTCTACCTACCTGCCTACGTTTACCTATCTGCCACTTTCAGTCTATCTCCGTATCCCAGTCTGTCCATCCAGCCATCGGTCTCCCTCCCTGCCTGTCTGTCTGTCTGTCTGTCAGTTTTTCTGTCAGGGAGACAGCCGACTAGGTAGGGAGACTATCTATCTGTTTACCTGTCCGTTTTTCTGTATGTTTATACATTTTATACATGCAACATATAGAATATTTCAGCAAATCAGATGGAAAACACTTCAACTGCCAAATGGATCCTGACACGGCCTCTCAGGGGGGTCTGTGTCCTTGTTGGACTTCTGCTTGTTTTGTGGACCAGTGAAAATTCCCGAATCGTGCTGCATGCAACAGAACACTAAAGTCATTTACACACTTTTACTGGCTCTAAATTTTCTTGCCAACCTGGACCTTGGACAAATATGTCTGACAGAACCACCCCAAGAACTTTGAACATCTAATGAAGATGAGCGGAGTCCCCACAGCAAGTGAGCTTAAGCTGCAAATGCCCTCCATCGGTGTGTAAAATGGATCTGCAGTGACCACCCAACACAAGAACGCGACCACCCGTGATGACCACTCATCTCCAGGAAGGAGGTGCCTCACGCTAGCTGGAAAATACCAGAACATCTGCCTGCAGTCATCAGCAGACTTTAGAATTTCTGCTGCACACCCCTACCTGCACACAGCCAACACCCCCACACCTTCAGCACAGCCCTGACCTTCGTGAGGTTCTCTCTAAACACACCTCGGGGGTCCTCCTTCAGCACGCCGCAGGCAGTGAGTTCGGAAGCGGACGCTTCCTTTAGGGCAAAGTCCTTGCTTCATCTCCACAGTGCTTCTGTAATTTCAGCTGTGGTCCCACTCTGTTATGTAATGATGAAGATGATGATGATGATGATCTGTGAAACGAGGGCTGAGGAGATGGAAATCCATACCGTCCGCTGACCGTACAACCACGTCTTCAGACCCCGGGAGGGCTGGCACAGAGGCGACCATCAGGCCATCAGATTTTTGCCCAAATGCTTCACTTGTGCGGTGTGTCACAGATGGAGGCACGGAAACTTCCAGAGACGTGGAGAAAACGGGAAAACACCCACAATAGAGACGCCGGAGATGGTCGTCTTACCACTGGTGGTCAGACACTGATGTGCAGCATGTGAAACACACCAGCTACTTCCTGTGAGGATGGACACACACACACACACACACACACACACACACACACCCTGGGTGCAGTACTGTGGTGTGTGTGTGTTTGACTCTGATCTCAGTGCCCGAGTTTCTGCACCTCCAGCCAACATGATGTCTCATTACCTGTGAATTAATCACCTGGAGGAGCCTTTCATTTCAGATGGGAAATACACACACACACACACACACACACACGCAGAATGCACGATCTGCCTGTACTGTGACATTGTTTTATACTGCCCTTGTGACACCGCTGTCACTCCCAGTGTGTCAGTATTCAGACAGAAACACACATCTTCCTTTCACACACACACACACACACACACACACGGAGCGCAATCCGTCTCCTTCATTAAACACGCAGTGACCCCCCGCGACACGAGCGAGCGGCTGAGCGCTCGTGCCCCCCCCCCCACACACAGTAACAGCGGTCTATTTGAGGCGCCGAAAAAAATGCCACGTTCCTCGGGTCACAAACCGCCCGACAAACTGAGGTAGAAACATCTCGGCAACCCAGAGATGTTAAACAGTCCGAGGAGAAACCCGCGCTGCTCCACATCGACACTGTCCCTACACAACTTTTACCTGGTTTCCCGCGGCGCAACTGCTTCATTCCGCGTGTTTATTTATTTATCTGTTTATTTATTTATTTGTTATCACGGCGCGTTAAAAAAAAAACAGTAAAAATCGCAAATCACATCGGCGACACGCCGCCCGTTTTCGGTTTAATCCCGAACCCTGTTTCTACCTCTACGTGTGTGTGCGCGTGCGGTTTCGGGAGCAGACCTGCTCGGGCGAACACACCTGCTGGGGGGGTCCAGCTGCGCGAGCCGGGGGCCGTTTCTCCGCGCGGACATCGCCCTCGCGCCCTTCGCCGTCCCCGTCCCCGCCGCGCGCGCGCTCGCGCGCAGCCTCGGCTTTCAGCCCCGCGTGACGGACTCCTACCTCAGGATGGACGCGGTCCGACTGCGAGCTGCTGCCTCTCTGGCGGGCTGTCGCTGTGACTGAGAGGGCAGAGCGACTGAGAGAGGTGGGATGCTGTGCCCCCCCCAACACACACACACACACACACACACTCCCGCTGCCGCTAATAAAACGGCTGTCTTCAAATCCCTCGTCACGTACCGTCGTCACTCTCCGCTCGGTCGCTCCTCTTGTCGGTTCCTCTCTGCGCCGAAATGTGTGTTTTCCCGGCAGTCCTGCTGGGACACCGCACCACACTGTAGGGCCCATCATTCATATTTATTCATGAGTTTATTACTGACTTATTACCATATTACCTTATCACAGTATTTCAATATGTCCCCCAATATGTGTGAATACCTTCATTTATACTGTTAATGTACTGTCCCCAATACCTGACCAGGTGTTACAGCTCAGATCTTTCTTATTATTGCAGTATATTTTTATTAACACCACCGATGATGACAGTAGAAATGCTACAGCGAAAGGTGTGTGTTGGGGTGTGTTGGGGTGTTGCACTGTCCACATGCAGCTGCATTTACTGAGTGTGTATTAGTGTGTGACTTTTTTTAGGGCTGTGTGGGTGTGTAGATGGGATCTCAAGTGGTGAGAGCATAGACATCCACCACACACACACACACACACACACACACACACACACATGCACACAGAGGAAGCGGGGTGAGGTCAGGTTGTTGGCCCTGAAGGTGGCCGATGGGGACCTTCTTTTATCACATCCAATGAGTTCTGGCAAGAACACGCAAGTCACACACACTCTGGCTCCCAGACGCTCCCCATGTGGCCCATTAGGAGCCATTAAAGGAGCCACACAAGGCCGAGCCACACACACACACGCGCGCGCACGCATACATACACACAGTGACAGAGTGTACACAGTACATAACCAGTCATTATTATGAGTCATTAAGCATCCTACACCTTTACACAGTGTGACAGCGTCTGCGCTGCGCATTCAGGGATGATTTTGGCTCTCTGTCGGATACACAGGCGCCAAAAGGAAGCAAAGGAAAAGGAGCACGCCGATTCTGATGATGACACACACATTACATGCTTTGTAGGCTCGTTCTGCATGAGGACGTTGAGGACATCCACGTTTCCTCAAACTAGACTAAGAGAAACGGGCAAATAAACCTCGCCAGACATATGTTCCATATGGTCACTCCTTCTCCCGACTGTCACTTCTGCTCCTTTCTCATTCAGAGACAGGGAGTGGAAAACCTGGAACTTGACATCCACCATATGGTGGAACCACCAAAGTTGACATAGATGGATAGATGGAAAGATAGAAACAATTTAGTGACAGAAGATACGGTACAGGAGTCCCTCGATGTGCGAGCGTAACGGGTTCCCGCCAATCTGTTCATAAGCCAAAAATTCGCAAATCGAAAACATAAGTCCTATTAGTTTTAATGGTAATTTTGTTTAACAGTTCCGATGACCAGCCTGGGCCGCATCACAGTGCGAGGCCTCTGGAGATGAGAACACAAACATCATTTCTACACGGTGTGTCTCACACAGTAGCACCCACTGAGCACTGCAACATTGCAGGGGAAACGTTTGTAAATCAAAGCGGCACCAGTGAACAAGACTGTTTGTTATAGCAAGTGTTCGCAAACAAGGAATAACTGTAATGACACCAAAATAAATAGATAGGGCAAAAATACTCAAGTAAATATTGCAGTGGACTGGCATCTCATCCAGGGCGTAGTGATTCCAGGCTGGGCTCCACACCACCATGACCCTTACAAGGCTAAAGCAGTTAATGATGATGGATGAATAGATAGACAGATGGATGGAGGGCAAGTAAATAAGTAGTGAAGTAAAAAGTAGTGCTGTCAGCTCAGTACCAATGAGTATTAAGAGGTCAGTACCACCTGGACAGTGTGAGTGTTTAACAGGAATGACCTCAGGTGTGGCTCCTTGAAGCAGCACAGCTGTACCAGCCTGTTGCTGAAGATGCTCTTCTGTTGGAGGGCAGAGGGTGGGAGTCATTGTTTGTCATGGACAGTTGGTTGTTCAGAACCCGTCTCTCTACATCTTCCACCAAAGAGTCCGGCCTAGTTCCTGGGACTGAGCCGGCAATTTGTGTCTGGAAGTTGAACTCACAGACCTCTGAAAACACAAGAATGCTGCGCACACACCTCCAGTACGGCAACAGTAGCAATGGCAGGAGTGGCGGTTTCATCTGGAAGTGAGACGTTCACCTGCAGTGGAAAGACCAAGACCCTAATGAGCCACTTAGCATCGGGGCTAACTGCCGCCTGGGAATCCTGCCACCGCACCGGCTCAAACCAAGCTCATTTGGTCCGGGTCCACCTGGCTCAGCGATGGCCGAGAGCGAGCGGGGAGGCCCTTGCCGCACGGCTGACTGCAGGGAGGTCGAGGGTCGGACTCCACCGGGGGCGCTGCTGCAGGGCTTCGGGTCTGCAGGTTCAGTGCAGCAATGAATTCAAAGTTGAGCTCCACAAACGCAGATGGCGCTTGAAGCTCAGCCCCAGGCGATCTGGGATGCCCCTTGGCGGCACCAGGGATCTGCACACTCCCTCGAGGGCGGAGCAGCCCCACACGCTGGACCACAGTGCACCAGCGAGACAATGAAACAGGTGAGGGGAGCCAGGCTGGTTCTGCAGCCTTCGATGGCACCGCCAGTGCTCTCTTCACTGTAAGCACTTCACTGTTTCTTTCTTAGAAATAAAAGAGCACTGGCATAGTCCTTATGAATGTTTCCGTTTTTTTGTGTGAACGCTTTCTACTATTTTCACGTATTTTTAAGCGTTTTCCTCATTGTCAAATAATTTGCTTTAACGTTACTATTTTAAGTCTGTCATTTCGAATGCATTTATTCTGGGTTGTAGAATATCCAAAATTTTTGCCAGTATGGAAATGTTGTTCCTCTCCCCAGTGAGACATCTGAAATGAACTGAGGAAAGACGACTGTCTGATGAACATACAGATGAGGAGCCAGAGGTCGGGGAGGGAGGGTGAAGGACACAAAGAGAGTCTTGTCCTTGAAGAGACGGAACGTGGGCAGGAAACCTTCAGGAGGCAGGAGCACGGGGAGGACACCACCACAAGGGAGAGCACGGGCAGGAAACTGCCTGGGGGTGGAGAAACTGCGAGGAAGGGCCCCCAGGAGATAGAAGCAGGGGGAGGAAACTGCCGCAGGGGAACATGCATGTGGAGGAAACTGCCAGCAGGCATGAACACCGAAGAACCAGGAGGGAGAGGGAGCGTGTGTTAAAATTCACTATGGGAACATGTGAATACAACCACTAAGAGGCATGACTGTGGGCTGGAAACTGCCATGGGGTCTTACCTGGGGAGAAAAGCACCAGGAGGCAGGAACATGGGGCGAAAACCTCCAGAGAAAAGGAACAATTTGGGGAAATCCACCAGCTTCGTGTGAATGAAGCCACTAGGAGGCAGGAAGATGGGGTGGAATCCGCCGTGGGGTCGTACCGCGGGAGAAGACCGTGGGGTGGTATGCGTGGAGAACCCCACCAGGTCGATGTGTTGCGTGATGGTCATTCCAGGGAGTAAAGCAGCCCGGGGAAGGGGGCTGAAAGTGTAGGCCACACCCACCAAACCCCACCGTCCCCGCTCCCCTGCTTCCCGTCACTCCATCTCTCTCCTCCAGTTTTCATCTGCTGACCGGCTCTCCGACTCCGAAAACGCACCTCCCGAAAATTGCATAACGCGTTTGCTGAACTTACGCTGCTCAAGCAATTACCATATTGAATATAACTGACAATTAGTGCGTAAACAACGCGGTAAACATCCCCCTCCATCCCCCATGCATTTCTTCGCACGCTTTCTCCCATTTGTGCCGCGCTTCTTGTGTATACGCCTCGCTGCTTGTCGCCCTTCCCTCCCGCTCCCCCCACCCACCCGGCCCACTTCTCCCCGTCCTCCTCTTTGGGTGCCAGCCCCATGAGCGCAGTACTTTACCACGGTACGAGGCCGTGTCGCCGCGTTCTGTCCCCCTGCACATGTGAGTGCAAGGCGACAATGAGCACACATCATCACACACACCTGGCCCTCTGTTGTTCTGCAGGCGTACACGGGCACACACACACACACACACACACACACACACACACACACACACATTTCTCACGCCTCTTTAGCCTTATCTCACTCTCCAGAGCATCCCATCTCTGTTTTCCTCCTCCCTCGCTCTCTCTCTCCAGCAGATGGCTCAACCATCTGGTCCCTCTGTCTTTCTCCCTCTCGCTCTCCACGTCCCTCTGCTGCTGGGCTGCTCCCAAAGCCCCGGACCCACATCCTCCGGCCATCACCCCCATCTATCCCCTGCTGATAATGGGACGTTTGCGGCACGGTGCGGGCAGAGCTATGCGTCAGCGCTGCACGGATTGTTCGACACCCCTCCTCCCCCGTGGGCCTGACGCTCTGCGTTTTCTGTCCTTTGTAAAACACTTAATCCTAAGTACATCCTACAAGTTCTCAGCATACATGGCAGGAATATTCCAACACAGCTGTGTCTGTTCATAACCATGTGGATTCCAGCAGGCATAAGCATCGACAGACAGAGGACACCAGGCGGGGATCCCGCCCACCAAGGAAACAAGGGGCTGAACCTGAGAGTGGGGTTCGCAAACCAGGAGAGCACAGACGGGACGCAGAGTGCAAGCATAATGTGGGGTTGGTTTTGGGAAACATGCAGGATTTGGCAGAAAAGGGGCGTTTATGTGGCACAGACAGCGAGTTGTACCACTGTCTTCTGTGTGACGCGCCTGTGATTTCGACAGGGCTTCTCTTTTGTGCAGCACACGTGAAACCGATGGCTTGCAACCGCAGCATGCGCTGCATGAAGGCCAATCTCACAAATGTTGACTGTACGTTGTATTAATTAATTTGCTGATATTTCTCTCCAAAGCTACTCAACAGCAATTTGAAGCAAGGACCCTCAAGAACAAGGCAGAAGTTCCGACCACTACGCGGCCTGCCGCTCCACGTGAAACCGCGGGGGTTAAGTGCGGGACGTGTGATGGGTAAACACGGAGCAAGGACGCAGTGAAAGTTAAAAGCACTCAGGCACACAAGGACAAGTGTGCGGCGGGATTTACTGAAGCGTGCGGCGGCTGGCGAAGATGGCAGCAAGTGGAACCAGGATGAGAGGGGGTCCAACAGCATGTTCCCCACGGGTGGTCACATCTGTGCCAGGGTTCTGATGTAAGCAGGATGAGGAGGGGCAGCCCACATGCCGGGGCCCACCTGACCCACACCTGAAACACACCTGGAGCATCTCTTACCACCGGGCCCCTCACCACACAGGCTTCTGAACCTTCACCCGCAAGCCCTGCAAATCCATAGAGCCTTCATCACACCCATCGGCTGGATTACCCTCGGCTTCTGAAAATGCAGGCATGTCAAGGTTACCGTGGAAATCCTGAGAGTGCCTGTGGTGTTAGGAAATATCTGCCGTTTATTGAGATGAAAGTGAAAAGGATAAATCAGGCGCTCGGCTGAGCTGTCGAGGGCTCAGGTGGAACTAACAAATGGGGAAATGAAAAGGAAAACAAGGTCTGTTTGCGTGAGGCAGAGTTTGCATCTGTGTGTCTGCTGGTGTGAGCCTATGGCTGCAAGTGTGTGTGTGTGTGTGTGTGTGTGTGTGTGTGTGCATGCTGAAATATTCGTAAGAAGCCCTGCCAAACGAAGGCTGTTAGTGCAGAAGACTGGCTGACCGCTCGCTGGACGAGAGCGGCCGATGGGAGGCGAGACCACGCTTACCTCCATTAAGATAAAAATAAGACGGCAGCAGATCCTACTTTCCCGCAGACATGCTGGAAGGGAACGGGAGAAACCTGCCAGTCGGCTCTGCGGATGGGTTCTAATCGCAATAACAAGAGGTGTGATGGTTCGAGAAAGGAGAAGGGTGACGACGGAGGAACGCGGGCTGAGAGGAGGAGGAGGAAACAGCAGATAAGTGTCAGAGCGCCGCAGTGCTGGGGGAGCGAGATTAAGGCCACGGCTGCAGTTTGACAGGCCCGTCACACCGCTGTCTGCTTCTCCGAAGCAGAGACATGTCTGCCGCAGGGGAAATCGGCGATGGGGACAAGGCTGGGCGGGGGCAGGGGTGGGGGGTACCGGGCCTCGGGTCAAGTTATTACCCCAACCACTTCGCCGGACCACTGGACAGGTGGTTAGCAAAGCCGCCCCGACACTCATCACCGTGGCCGCAGCGTCCGCCCCGCTGTCCGCAATGACAGACCCGGAATGACAGAAGGCAGAGGGTTCCACGCAGCTCTCCGTTTCCTCCTGCGACTCCCTGGCTGTGCATGATTGCCTTCACGTCCGCACGGCGTAAAGTGACAGCACAGGAGTCGGGGGAAAAGAGACCGGTTGGGGCACGGCGAAGCAGCTGCTGCAGGCCAGCGCTGGGGCTATTTAATAAACGCGCATCCCTCCTGAGGTCCGGTTATCAGTCTAGGGGAACAGCATGGAGTGGAACATGCAAGCAAAATGAGGTGGAGCGGTGGGGGAGGGTGGCTGTTTGGAAGGCTCCCGCTGAGAGCGAGCATCCACGGCTGACAGCATCGGGCCCGGAGCGCGATGGAGGTGGAAGTGACGCTGGCCTTGTAATTAACCCCTACCTCCCGATGGCGTGTGTAGTCACAAATTAGAGCCAACGCGAGCAGACAAAAATACAAAAGAGAGACAAGTTAATAGCAACATCTACTGACGGGAAGAGAAGGTTCTGGGCAATGACCAAACCGACAGGTGTGTGTGGCAGGACACTTTTCAGCCAACATCTTCTACAGGTTCAGAAAACCATGGCCATGCTGATGACATATGTGCATGCACGCACACACACACACACACACACACACACGGATGGTGTGAGCAGAACGCATGATGAAAATAGCCCTATTCTGCAGGCAGTTTCAGAAACACATCAACAAGCAGCCACCGCTTTCCATCATCATCGTCGTCGTCATAATCATCATCGTCGTCGTCGTGATTGCTCCACCACCATTTGAGGCAAGACAGAAAAGCTTCAGAATGCCAAAAAACCTTGCGGCACGCAACCCTGGCGGGCTTAACAAGGGGGGGGAGGCATGATGGGAATGGTAAAGAGCTGACGAGCCGAAGGTGGTGAGGGAAAGAGAAATGAAATGTGATGAGATGAAACAGCAGAGTACTCTTCTCAGTCTAGCGTGCCGCTCTCACATCGTTGATGTAACATTACTGCAATGGTTATCCTATCTGTGAGCCACACCAGCAGGTTGACAGGAACCGCTGACAGTCGCACTGATGAGGACTGGGGCCATGGGAAAGCGACGATATTGATGGGGAGGAGTGGAATTAATCTGGAATACAAACAGGCTCGTGAAGGAGTGGCCTCTCAACGCCAGAACACAAAAGCGACGCACAGCACTGCTCCTGTCAAGTGTTTGAGAGTCCCCTGCAGTTGGAGGGGGCAAACTTAAGAAATTCTTTCGTCTAAAACTCACTAAACATTCACTTAAACCGACCCCTCAGTACTGACATTTGTTCCTCTGTACATGGGCGACCCACCAGCTCGACCTGCTGGGACAGAGTTGGCTGATCGCCTAACTTTGTGAAACGTAACACCAGAAACTTGACAGCAGCTGTATCAGGAAGCAATTAACCAGGCATATGGATGGGTTTAAGCGTTGTGAAGCTGCTCACACGTAAATTCAATGTAGACCTTTGTGACAAACCCAGCCAAAGAAAAACACTGAAGCAGAACCCTCTGTCTTGACAATGAAAGGTGAGATCAGACCTGCTCGCCAAGCCTACAGAGAAAGACAAAGCGGACCTCTCTACTGTGAGCCTAGAGTGAAAACATTCAAAGCAGACCTCTCTACCTCAACCCTAGAGTGAAAAAGGTAGAACAGACCTCTCTACTGCAATCCTAGAGAGAAAAGGTCAAAACAGACCTCTCTACTCCAATCCTACAAGGCAAACAGTCAAAGCACACCTCTTTACCTCAATCCTGGAAAGAAAAGGTCAAAGCAGACCTCTCTACCTCAATCCTGGAAAGAAAAGGTCAAAGCAGACCTCTCTACCTCAATCCTGGAAAGAGAAAGTCAAAACAGACCTCTCTACCTCAACCCTAGAGTGAAAGAGGTAGAACAGACCTCTCTACTCCAATCCTACAAGTCAAACGGTCAAAGCAGACCTCTCTACCTCAATCCTGGAGAGAAAAGGTCAAAGCAGACCTCTCTACTCCTAGCCTAAGGGGAAAAATAGAAGCACAGGTCTCCAGGCCCAAAGGAAGCTGGAAATATGGGTGTAAAGGTAGAGAAAGAAAATGGATGGTGTAGATGCCTATAGGGGTTGATATAAAAATGTTGTATATAACAAGGACAAACAGTCTGGAATGGAGGAGGAGGGGATGAAAATCACCTCTTTTTCCAAAGAAAATGTTTGTGCTCCTGCTCCATGTTTACTGAGCTGAGACAAACAGAAATATGAAAAATCTCTTAACGGAGGGGGACAGACAGAAGAGATTAATCAGCCTGGGGTTTAGTGTCAGTCCAGTAAGTAAACAGCCCCCCCCCCCGACACACACTAAGTTTGTAAAAATAAACTGCAAAGCATCAAACATATGCAAGTGTGGACTGTGGGAGAAGGACGTGCAGCACAGAGATAAATGAGGAAGCAGGACAGAGGTGACATGTCTCTGGCAGATCACACTGCATACCGTTACTCCCCTCCTCTTCTGAAAGAAGCCATTTTAATGGTCCACAAGGTCTCCTCCCCTCCAAACAGCAGCTGGAGGAGCATCCCTGAAGTCCTCTGAGTTCATATCTAACAGACCTTCATGCTTCATGGTAGCGCCCAAAACAGAAGGTACGTCGCTGAGGACCAAAGATCACACCAGGGCTGGATAAAATCCATAGCTGTTGTACTCATTTTCCACTCCAATATCTCCATGCAGAAATGAAAGAATAGATTCAAAAACCTATCAGGAGCACAAAGCCAATTGTGAAATACTAATGCATTTTAAAATGCATTGATACCTTCATACATTGGGGGGGTGGGGGGCTCTGTGTTCAGCCCTGCTAACAGAGATTCGTGCTGGAAGCTTTTTGCCCCTCTTTCTGCAGTAGATGTCCTGGAAAATGGAGAGCCAGCCCAGGTTGAAGGTGTCCTCCGCAACGACCTCTGCAAGTGTAGATGGAACCCGACTAGATAGTGAACTTGTCGCCGCACTTGCCGCTTCCCTCCAAGTTTACACAGCCCAGCCCGGTGTAGAGAACACACACGGCTGCAGACTTCCCCTCCAGATGTTTAAAGCTCACTCCCACCAGTCGACGAGGGCAACAATCGTCGCAAAGTCGTGAACTTCGCCTGGTTGGTATTACATTAGCATGCAGCGCTGTGATTGCCTGCCATGGAGGTGACACCATTAAGGCTCCTCAGTAGTAATTTAGGAGAGTTACCATCCATTAAGGCTCCTTAGGCATGTTTGTGAGAGAGTTATCGTCATTTTAAGCTTCTCACCCCTGATTCTGGAGACTTACCATCAATTAAGGCTCTTCAGGCCTGGTTGTGGTTGACTCAAACCCACAGTACTCAGCTACTTAGATCACTTTTGCTTTCCGAGGACTTCGAGTACCCAAGGAGATTTACGCCAACAGATGTACATGTCCTGCCACCTTTGTCCCTTTGGCCTGGTGTAAATCTCTTCAAACAGCTAAATCCTTGAGAAAAGACAAGACACCCACATCCCAACCCTCATCTCTCACGTTCTGGGAGGACTTCTGGGCTAAATCATCCTAATGCCCAGGGCGAGGAGGCTCAAAGTGTTGTTTATGGAGCCAGAATGTCGAGCTCCCTCCCGCCACGACAACAAAACATGCAGATGCAGCAGCACTCCAAACAGAATGCTCCCCCCACCGAATCCCAGCTGCCATCAGTTCCAGTTTCAGTCATTCCAGAAACTCTGCAGAGCATTTCCCATTGCATCTTCTTCCTGGGACAGATGCCGACTCTGCACTACAAATTACTTGGCAGACAAATATGCTCATACAAATTAAAGGCTTTCTGTTTATGGCTGCAAATACAGTAAAGCCAGTCCATCCCAGAGAAACCTGCGCGAGCGCGTCACACGACGACAGGGGAGACGGCTTAACCGGGGACAAACGTCCGAGGATCTCGGCTCCCCGATTTCTCCGTCCACCTGGCCGTAAACTCTGGCCGGACTCCGCGGCGGCGTCGCCGGCCCTCTGTTAGTTCCCGCAGTCGCTCAAACCACATTGATTTTGCTCCCAATTATAATCCGTTAATTTGAGCAGTCAATCGCTTTCCCCCGTGTTTGGTCGAGAGACATCCTTGTAGCGTTAACAAGCTTCATCAAGAGTGACACCGATTTATATTGGGCTACTCCGTTAAAAGTCAGCGGTATGACCTGGGCGGCGCCCGCGCGGTTTCAGAACCGCGATCGATTCGACTAATATAGCGAGTGCATAGCGAGCCTCTTTCAACGTATTATGCCATTAGTGAACTCATTTACACATATCAAGGCCAGTAACTTTTCCCTCCATTTTTCCCCCTCAGTCATTTTGGCGACACACGCTTGTTTACAGCTGTGCTTGAAGGCGCCCGGTCTGGCTAGTGGCCCTTTATATCCTTCCGTGACAGTGTGAACTCTATAGCCACCCCAGTCGTCGCGGACGACCCTCCATCACCACGCGGCGGCAAACAGCACGGCCTTCGGCGCTATCGATTTCCCATTACCGCACCACCGCACCCTTCTCCCAAAGCACACCGCTCGTGATGTACAGCACACCGGGATCCGGCAGAACAGCTTCTCCTGGAAGGAGGGAAGGAGGAAGGGAGGGAAGTAGTGCTCACCCAACACACACACACACACACACACACACACCCAGGCAGGCAAGCTGAAGGATGCCTGTCAGAGTTTTCAGGCCCTGTGCAGGGAAGCCCGTCTGGTCAGCGGGGAGCTGCCCCACATTTGTGTTGAGCACAGTGGGCCAGATTTCCTTAAGCAACGATATTAGCATGCGGCTCATTATATGATAATGGTATAAAATGAAGTGTCGGGGACCCCGACGTGCGACTGAGTCGGCCTCAAGAAGGTGGTTTTACACAAAACCATCAGTCTCCTTAAAAATCCGTCAAAGATACTGTCAACATAACAGGAGGACAAACAACATTTCCCTCAAGAAACACATTAGGTTTGTTTTTGCCTGGGAATCACCTGTGCTTGAGGTGCTCTGGGGTAGATAAACACATGTAAACAACACACCCTGTGTCAGCACAGCTGCAGTGCACACTCACACACACACACACCACGGGCAAGTTAGACCGACCAGTCGACCTGGAACACGTATTAGGACTGTCCAGACGTGGGAAACATGCAAACTCCTACCTGCGACCCGCTGTGCTGCCCCGTCGTGAATAAATCATGGTAAAAAAAACGGCTAATAGTAGAGTAACAGCAGGGCTGGAAATTGCGCTGGTTGCCGATGTTGACAGACTCAGAATTTATCCGTGACCAACTGACCTTCACCATTCAGGCATCACAGTGTTATCGATTATATGTTTTATGTCTCATTAAGATGAAACTGGAAGTGGGGAAGTGGGGCTTTGAAAACAACTGCGTGGAGTAATAATGCCTTCAGGTGCCATAAATACAGACCCTGTTCCAGCGGATCATAAGTGGGGAAATTCTGGATGTATAATATATATATATATATATCTAGCTGAGTTACACTGTGCTGCCCAGGTCAGAAGGTGTCGCAGTGGAAAGGTAAAATGTAATAATACATCATATATCACAAAACTGTTTTACCGTTAAAATGGTTGCATTTAGTACACGAGTATTGTTAGTGCTGTTGGACAGGTAAAAAATGATGGCGTGACGTGCTGCTTGTAGCCAAGCGGAAAGGAAAAACTTTAGCCAGAAGTGTGTGTGTGTGTATGTGTGTGGGTGTGTGAAGCGAGAAAGTCCGCTGGCATCACGTATGGATGCTCTACACATGACATCTCTTGTCCTGCTTGTCAGAGACCCGAATTTCATACTGTAAAATCAAAAAAGTGAATAGCCCTTTTGGAGTCCAGTAAATTTGGTGCAAAAATCTTGCTTTGAGACAAAAAAAAAATTTTGCTCAGACAAACAGGGATTGAGCTTCGCAGATATACAAATAAAAAATTGCCCAGCTGTATAAAAATGGTAAATCAGGGTAAGTAGCTTAGTGTACAAACCTCCTGGTGTAACTTGCCTTGGAGAAAAGTGACAGATAAATAATGATAATTTACTGCGTAATGACAGTGATGGAGTAAAACTGTATAAAATGGTATAATTAGACATTCTTTTTTGTCAACTGAATAATATGAGAGCACAAGTTGTATGTTTTAATAGCGGGCTTTTATATAAAAGTGTTTTATTTTAAACGTGTTTACAGCACCATTTATCTGCCTTTTCGCTCCGTATTGTTATAATAAGCATTACTTTTCTAAGCTGCAAAAAAAAAAAAAGAAACGGTGCAGGAAGTGAGTGATGTTGTTGTTCCAAGTCGAAAGCCACGTATCCAAGGACACGTTTCCTCAAAGCGCCGGAACTCGGAACGGGCCAGACCGTGGGGCTCATTAGGCGGGGAATCGGAGGTGCGCTTGGTTTCTGACGAAAAGCGTGGCCCTTGGGGGTCACACACCACTTCAAAACAAACCGCTTCCTCACCAGCTCCCGGTTCTCGCCTCTCACATTCCGACGCAAGTCTGCGGCGTGGGAGCTTCCGCTTTCTCCGATTCTTCGGTAAATACCCGGCTGCACCGCATCCCAGAGCCGTACGATCGGGCCGGAACCAGAAGGAGCACTTTGCGGAACAAACGCGGGGTTTTGCTTCAAAAACGCGCCGGTGCAGAAAACGACTGACGTCTCCGACGTAGATTTAGGCCGCACGGAGCCCACGGCGTCGCCTCATTTCCCAGGGTGCCTCAGGACGATCGCAGGAATCAAAGCGCAGCCTGAATCAGACCTGTAGCCAGATGCTCCTCTTGTCTTGTACACACAGCAAGACCCCCCGCAGATACACCATGACAGGTGTGTGTGTGATTGCCGGGGCCCTCTTTTGCCCCCACACACACACCGAAGGTGGTGTGTAAGCCCCCTGGCCCCTCTAGTCCCAGCAAAGCTCTGACGGAGATGTTGTCTTTGGTGTCCAGGGTGGAGAGGTGAAGGAGCTCCCAGAAGCTGCGGGGATGCTTGGCTGATCTCGATCACCTTCGTCGCCATCTGGGAAGTGAGGTGACCAGCTGGGATCACACGGTTTACCGGTGGCCGATGAGGAAAGTAATTAAAAGTGTAGGAGGCTGAAATAGTCATATATTAATGCAAGTTGGCAGAGAAGCGGAGTGAAAATATGACCGAATCCGCAGTCCAGAGAGAAGCTGCGTGACACTGCAGGTCTTTTAGTGCAGTTGCTGGACAGGCTGAACCATCAGCTCATAGAGACACAAAGTGACCAAGAGCTGGGTAAAAACACAGTGAAACAGTGTACACACCATCATGTTAGTCAACTGTGAATGGAAACACCACAGTTCCCTGAAGGAACTCAGTCTTCTTCTCAGGACCTTGTCCACAGCTTTCAGAGCAAAGGTCTCAATCTCAAATCTAGACCCGTCCCAAACCAGTCATAGTCCCAAATTCAGAACCAAACCAATCCCAGCTCCAATTCCAATCCCAGTTCCAGAAATAACCCCAGTCCCCTTTCCAGTATTGAACCCAATCCCAGTCCCAGACGTAATCCCAGTTCCAATCCCAATACCAAACCCAATCCCAGTTTCACTCGCAATCTGAGTCCCAGTCTCATTCCCATCCCAGCAGCAGCCCCAAAATTAGTCCCAGTACCCATCCCAGTCCCAGATCCAATCCCAGTTCCAAGCACTGGAAGAGATCCTGCATGCTGAGTGCAGAGAGCCACCCACAGTCATCACAGTCAGCTGTGTCCCTGTCTTCAGGAATTCAGGCCCTCCGGGGTGCGAACAGAAGGTGCGCTGTGGTTAATTGCCCCAAGGCTGATCTGATAGTGCCCTCTGTTGGCCACATTTTCCTTCTCAATAACTAACTTTCACTTCTTAAAAAAAAACATTCATTGCAAAAAAATTTCTGCAATTTAATAAATGTGCACCGATTGTAGAAAAGATTATACCAGACAGTGATATTAGATTAATATTAGATATGGACACTAATCTAACTGGCAATTATGTGCTCTAGATGTGTTTTAAATATTGATTGGAAGAAAATTTACAGATTTCATTAAAGCCGCTGTTAGACAGGAGGTAAAAGAGGAGAGACCCGTGTCCTTCTGTCCATTACTCCTTCCTCCTGTCGGCCGCCTGCTCTCGTTCCCTCCTCCGCTCCTCCGCCGCCCGCCGCCGCCTCTCCTTCTCCCTGTAGAACTCATCTCTGAGGTCCTCCCTGTCCCTGCGGCGCCAGCCACGCGCCGTCACGTGGAACAGGTCCACGCAGTTGCCGGAGTAGGCGTCGCGGTGCGTGGCTCGGAACACGGCCTCCCGCGCCAGCTGACACGCCTCGGACACGCTCAGATCCCAGCGCAGACCCTGGTCCAGCACTGAGTAGGCGTACGGGGAGCCCGAGCCCACGGAGAAAAGCTCCCCCTTCAGGAGGGTCCCGTCACTGCACACGTAGCACAGGCGAGGCCCCGAACGGCTTGCTGTCCCGCCTGGTCGGCCTTCCGCGGTCCCGCTGGCCGACTGCCGGCCTGCTGTGGGATCCAACGGGCCTTCTGCTTCGCCCCCCGGCTCCTGTCCTCCCCTCCTGGTCAGCCCCGTGTCCCCAGACGCAGCCCGGGCACCCTCCTCCTCCTCGCCGTCCCAGCCGCACAGCGTGGCCGCCACGCACAGCTCCGTGCCCTTGAACGGGTGCAGCATGTTGGAGAGCAGCTTGGCGCTGCCCTCTACGGTGAGGCGCCGCCCGTTGCGCAGCTGGTACAGTCGACACTCCCGGGCCAGGATGCGCTTCCAGAGCGCGCAGTCGGCCGACGTGCCCGACGTGGTGCCCACCATGTGCGAGTGCACGGGAAGCACCTTGTCGGAGGCGGGGCAGGCCACGAGGCCCCCGCAGCTGGAGCGGGTGTCAGCTGCGGCGATGGCTCCGCCCTGGAAGGCGAACGCCAGCGTGGTGGTGCCATGCGAGTGTGGGAAGGGCAGCGGGACGGACAGGGTGGCCGGGCAGGGCGGCGTGAGGGGCAGGCAGGAGGGCGACAGGGGGCTGGGGGAGAGGAAGTGCGGGCCGTGGCGTGGCTGAGGGTCCGGGACCGCCTGGCCGAACTGCAGGGGGCTCTGGGTGAGGAACTCCACCAACGGGACGTAGAGTTCGAGAAGAGGGCCGCTGTCGCTCCTAGCCAAGGCCACACCTCCAGACCCGACCCGGGACCGGGCAGCAGGTGAGTTCCACCTGGGGCGCACAGGGGCGTCCCGCAGACCACACACATCCTGTAAGGCCATCGCGTCCCTGACGACGGACGATGGCGGACGACGGCAGCGGTCACTCCGCAGTCATCCCGGCACGCCGAGGGACCACAGACAAGGAACACGAGTGGCTGAGGTTACACTACCTGTCCAGGTGAGATCACACAGCAGATCTGCTCTGTCTGGCCTTTTGTACGACGCACTGTGTGTTATTGTTCGGTCCCGTCCTACCAGTTTGTCTCCACAGATCCAACATCGACGTCTCTCAGCTCTTCCAGCTGCTCGGCGAGAGGCAAAGGGCCCCGAGAAGCAAGTCATCCCTTATATACACTGCATTCTGTGTCCTTCACAAGAGGCGTGCACACACACACACACACTGCGGCTTCGGATTACCTCATCCACACGCTCACACACTGACACAGTCCTGTGCACACACTCCACTAGAACAGACGCTCCAAAGAGCCAAGTCGGCATTTTCACAAGGAAGATCTGAGACAACAGCCTTCAGAAGATTCCTAGAATGAATTGTGTGTGTGTGTGTGTGTGTGTGTGTAGGCGGTAACTGCTGATCACATTTAGGCAACAACAACGTCACACTGCATAATTTTTACGCGAATACTATACTGTGTTATACCAGTTATTATTATTATTATTATTTTATTTTGCTGTTCATTCTTGTTTTTCCGTCATCTGCATTACTGTCGCGTTGCTGGTTCGATGAACGTTGTGATTTTTTTTTGTCAGTTTACGACCGGCGGGTATTTATGGTGGGCGTTCCCGCGTGTCGCTCATATCCGAACAGGTGACGCGTCCGCCGCTGACTCCGCCCCTCCTCCCGCGCGCGCGCGCGCGCGCTATGGGAGCTCGAGACGCCGCGACGTCCGTTTTTATTCGGTTTTTTTCGTCAGAGGCGAAGCAGACGGGCACGGAGCTGCGCGCGGATATGGCGCACGCGCCCCACACACACCTGGCCTGACGCGCACACACCTGTAAACATGAAAGTAAACGTGAAAGTTGCTGGAAGTTTCCGCTTCGTTTCGTACGCGGCGCTTTCCGTTTTCTTTTTTACGGCGGTAAGTACTGGGTTGTGGCCGCTCGCGCTTTCCCCGCCAAATTTTCCCTCGTACAGCGAACGTTTATTAAAACTGAATAATGTTCCGGCGTAAACGATGAGGGCAACGTCTCCTAATCGGAAACCTGGATTGTGTTTTGCATGTTTTGTTAATGGTTAATCTTAAGGTGTCATTATTGTGTGGGAAATTGTCATTTGCAAAAGCTGGTAGAACAGTAATTTTTAAAACTTTTTTCCCCCTGAAAATGCATGAATTATCAATATGTTGTTCATCCAAACAACTGTGATTGCTTGACGTGTAGTACTGACACACACACACACACACACTGCAACGGCCTGGCACCCGGTGATTCCGGGATGTTCTCTGGACTGCTGCCACCCTGACCCCCTGTGGTCTTCCTGCTGCCACATCACTGTGCACTTGAGGTAGAAAGTACAGTTTTGTTGGTGTGTAACACAGCTTGTTCCCCCCAGGCCAATGGCAGGAACACCTCCTGCACCACACCCTCCTCCTTCCCCCCCAATGGGAGCACCCAGTGGGACGACTATGTGAAGTTTGAGAACCCTCCCAGGGCGGTGATTGACAGATACAACCTGTCAGTCCGGTACCTGTGCACTCGGCCCTGTGTGGTGGGCGTACAGGTGGTGGTTCCCTCAGAATGGAGGACTGGGCCCCTGCTCTTTCAGAGGACGTGGACGAGTGGCCCTGGCCCCCAGGGGGCAGCCAAGAGACACTCGCTTCACCTGCAGTTCCCTGCCACCATGGCGTACAAGAGGGACTTCTTCATCAGGAGCTCGACAGATGCTGACGACGTGATGCTGAGGGCCTGGCTGGACCACCTAGAGAGGAGAAACGGGAGCGTCGATGGGCTAGACTCCTACTACGGGGCCGTGGCACGGACATTCCGCTTGCTGGAGACCCTGCCCCCTTCTGAGCGCCCCGTCAAGCAGCACAGCACTTGCCTGTCATGGGGGGCGCAGTTAACGTGGATTCTTAATCGGGACAAGAGCAGCTGGTGCCATCATGAATCAGGTTAGATTATTAAGCTCTTCCAGGTGTAGATTGGATCTGTCATTTTCCTGTCAACAGACCGGTTACCGTGACAAAAATAGTTGGAAGGAAATGTGGGATTTATCAAAAACTGACACTATGAACCTCAGTAGTTCCAATGGGCAAAAATCATAGATAAGAAGACCTGTTAGGTCTGCTCTTCTGAAAGGTGATGGATGTGGTTGATGAACATGGTTCAGGAGGGTTTACGAGCAGTGCTATGTGGTGGCCTTGAAGTTCATGATGTAGCGGTGCAACTAGGCTGTTCTTTGAGGCCTAGTTTATTGAAATTCAGAATGTCCCTGATCTCTTGCAGAAACTGTGGACCTTCTGACTTTCCCACTGGCAAGTACTGGAGAGAGGTTTGGAGCGATTCGCCGGTTTCAGCCTTTCATCAACAAAGACCTTGAAGACATCCGTTCCCGGTTTGTGCAGGAGCCGAGGTATATTGGATCATGTTCATCTTGGGCCAGTATCTTCACATTCCACCTTCTCTTGGTCCCTCGTGAATGCCTTCATGAATTTATCCACAGAAAAGGTAGCTGAATGCTACACTGGTGTCTGGAACGGTCTGGACTCCACTATACCCCTTACTCAGGTTTGTTTTGTATCTTGCCCCAACAGGTTTTCTCTCTCCGTGTGGATCTACCTGCTGAACTGGTGTAGCAGCCAGCTGTGTGGGATCCTCCAGCACATGAACTCAGAAAACCAGTTTGACACACCTTTGGTGCTGCTTTCCAACAACGGTGAGCTTGACCTTCTGATACGGGGCGTGTCTTCAGTCACTGCAGCTGAGTAAGATGTTCTGGGTGTGGGATGTGTGCAGGTTGTTGAAGAAGCTGGACCTGATGTCACAGCTGGTGTTGGAACATCTACGACTGAACTGCCGTGCACTTTGTTCTCCATGAGTAACTTCACTGGTTTTGAATCAATCATTAAGTTTTAATGGAAACTCCAAGTGAGCAGCATTTGATGCGGTTCTGACTACCGTATCATGTGGCCCATGGCTGAGTGGGGTCCTGACACCCTCTTCCTGCACTTGCTTTTGTCTCTGAAGGGCAAGTGATGTTCCAGGTGCGGATGGTGTCTGGGGAAGATCGAGGCTTCCGCATGCACACAACTCTCCGTCTCAGGGTGTGGCACCGACTGGACTTCTTCTTAGAGGGATCCAAGGTATCTCTTTGCGTGACGTGCCTGTCTTTCCAAGCACAACGCAAGTTGCTTGCATCCAAAGTCCCCCTGCAGCTATGTTAGTAGGAGGTGTGTTTCCATGTAGCTCTTTAAACCTGGTGGTGTTGGATGCATCTTCGTGCAGTTTTGAGGTTCTCTGTTATGTGTGAAACCCCTTGTCAAGTATTTATACAACTTTGCATGAGTTAGTATGTGTTCAGGTTTTCAGATGTGGGGAGTCTCTCCATGTGGTGTTGAGGTTCACCTCTGAGGTGTCGCTCCATGCAGTGTTCAGACCTGTGCTGTATGAGTAAACTAATTTTCTGCTTCGCAGGTGACACTTGATTTGACGTCCTTAACTACGGCCGAAGAAACATTCCGAAAGAAACACATATATGTGTAAGTTTGCATATTAACAGCCAGGTAATCTCTGCTGAGATACCACAGGTACTGTTGGGTTGATTTTGTCCTTTGCAAGGCATCAAGCTCTTTCTTTGCTGTTCAGGTCGCCCCACGTTTAAACCCTCAAAACCGCGCAGTCAGCAGTAATCGGTGGACCTTTGCGGGCAGAGCATTAAGCGAGACGTGGTTTGTGTTGCAGGTTTCAGGATGATGTTCACTACGATGACACGTCTGGCTACTTTGTGATCGGAGGAGGCAAGTTCATGCCAGGCTTCCAGGGCTACCTAGGGCCAATCAGATACCACCGTCTGGGTGCAGGGGAGGTACGTCCAGACAGTGCCCCAGTGAACAGGCCTTATGCTCCAGAACGCAATTTAGACAAAGTTTATTTTCATAAGTGTATTCCTCACTAAGTAAGATAGTGAGATGGAAATGCATACAACTTCCAGTGCCAAATGGTTTACACTGCATCATCATATGATACTTATTTACTCTGTAATACGTTTCTGAAATGAACGTGCATTCAACCTGCATGTATATCATTACAACGTGAGGGTGATTGTTTATGACAAGGCAAACGTGCACTCGACACCCTTGTTGTATTACGTTTATTATTTAGTTGACGGTATAATTTAAAGTAGCATTTATAGTTAAAATTTTCTGCAGCTCTGTTTAGTGAAGTACTTCAGCACCTTGTGGGGCTCTGAAGCCACAACCGCTGTGCAGCTCCACTACATTTTGATCATATAAGAATGCAGCTTTGTGTTTGTAACCTGCCGTGGGCCCTCCAGGTCATGAACCCTCTGTCCTCCACGAGCGTCACTCTGGCACTGGATCAGACCCATCGAACCTGTGAGGAGATCAGAGGAGCTGTGGGAGACTTTTTACTGTTGCTGGGAGATGCCAAACATCAGCGTGAGTCAGAGCTTTAATTAGCACGAATTGACATGTAACCGACTCCGGGGTCCCAGTGCAGGAACAGTCACAGCGGCTGGTCTCTGGCAGGTGCCAGCACGTCGTTCCGTGAGGATCTGAGGCGGCTCTACGGGAGGAAGACCTGCAAGGCTCCATCCGTCGGACCAGGACCCCTGCATAGTGCCCTCCTGCAGCTCCTCAGGGATGTGGATCAGAACTTCACAGCAGGTAAAACTCCCTGCACAGTTAGTCTCTCCAAACGGGTGCATTTCACAGAGATGCCCTCACCAACACTGGTTCATTTCCCAAACCCTTTAACCCTAGAGACCTCTTTTTAATCCATAGGCTTCCGGGACAAGAAAGTCACTGGAAACTTTGGGAGGTGGCTCTTTGATGTCATTCAAGACCGGCTTTCCTTTGGGTCACTGTCGTCCGTGACACCCCTTCTCCAAGTGTCCAGCTGCCTGGGACACTCCCAGGCCTCCCTTCTCTTGGCTGCTGTTTACCTGGCTGGTTTTGGCATCCCTGTGGACACGCTGCAGGTATCATGTCTGGGAAAGATCTCTCTCTGATCTTCGATGCCCTTTCCCCGTTGGCTGCATCCTCAGTGTCACCAAAGCCTTGCTTCTGTCCCCCTAGGGTCACGTGTACAGCCTGATGGGCGCTCAGGCAGACCACCGTCTAGCGCTCATGCACCTTGGGTACAAACACGCTCTGGGAATCGATGGCTTCCCTAAAGATTACGATGTGGCCTACAGTTACTACAGCAATGTGGGCAAGCAGAGCTGTGCTGATCGATGGCAGGCGCAGGTGACCGAAGTGAGTGCGACGAGCGCATTGGATTCTGGTGGCTGCACGCATAAATGTCCCATCTTGAGCGTTTGTGTTTTTGTGCTGAGTTATAGCTGCAGTGGGTTTAAACTGTAGATGTATGGTGCCGATGCACCTTGGTGGGATTTGCCAGCAGTGACATTGACACCAACACCTTCTTCCCAAGCAATACATCACAGAACACATCCTGCTCTTGGATGAGATGATGCTGAGGGATCAATCTGATGGCACAGATGACATCTTTCACTTTATCAAGTTTCAAGCTGAAAGAGGAGACCTGGAATCACAGGCATAATTTTCTGTTTCTACCAGCAAAAACCTCTTATTAGGGTTCAGTACAGAGCACTTGTACATGCTTGTACTTTTGCTCTCGAGCAGAAAACACTGGCTAGTATCCTGTTCTGGGGAGGGCGAGGAGTGCCGAAGGACGTCAAGGCTGCTTTGCAGTGGTACGCCCAGAGCGCCATGAGGATGACGGATGCTCGGGCCATGTACGACTACGCCATCGTACTGCTCAAGGTGCACTTACCTTTATGTTTTGTGCTTATTCATTTTGTCTGTAATGACATCGGCACAGAGCTTTAAATGCAGATACAGGCTGATCGGAGCATAGCTTGTGTGTCTAATCCCACCATGTTGCTGGTTCACGTTCCTTACAGATGTGAGATTCAAACAGCAAATACATGGATAATTGCAGCAGATGGTGTTGGACTCATTAATGTTGCTGTTAGGAACTGAGGGGAGAAATGGCTCTCGCAGAGATGGGTTTGGGAGGGATTCAGTAGCTCTGAGGGACACAGGGAACTCCTTCCATCACGTCAGGGACAAAAACAAGAATCGATGCATGTTCAGGGTTGAAACCCTTGTTATGACCACAAAATGACCAGAGGTGGAGGAGCAGAGCACTTGCTGTGTCGTAGGTAGGGATCAGGTTCTGTACGTATCAGGATCCAGATCCTTTGTGCATCTTGAGCTTCATTCTGTCAGTTACAGGAAGCCAACGGTGAGAGACGAGGAAGGGAGGTAAATTGGACCAATTTTGTAGGTCAAACTGCTTATACCACCACGTTCTAGATAAACCGGATAGGCTTGTTAGTGGAGGCTGAAAGACGGTACAGAATGGAGTTGCAATAGTCCAGATGAGATGACACTGTGATGATGACTAGAGAGTGACATGTTTTGTACATGTATGTATGTATGTTAGTACAGGCAGAGTTTGTCTGTAAGATGGGAGTTATGTCTTCAATGTGCTGGGACAAGCAGACTTGAGTGAGCAGTTTCTCTTTGCTGATGGTATGGGTTACTGAGTTGGCCTCCATGACTGAGAACTGTTGATGAGTGGGATGTCGTGTGGCTACTGGACCTTACTGCTGAAGGTGGATCACATCTACTTTCTCCATCTTACTACTGGCAATGGGCTCTGACTGCCTCTGTCCCCATGACTCTACATTAGGGCCAGGGTGTGAAGAAGAACACCACTCTGGGACGTGAGCTGATGGAAAAGGCAGCTTCAATGGTACGTCTGTCTGTGCATGTGTGTTTACATGGCGAACAGAAGTCTATAATGGGTGTATGTAGGTGTAAATTTGCATATGTCTGTTCCCATGAATGAAGTTTCTGGTCTTGGTGTTAGTGCCCTTAGACATGTGTCTGTGTACATGGTCTTCTCAGGGTCTGGCTGAGGCCATCAATGGAATGGGGTGGTATTACAGCTCCTTCATGGCAGACACTGAGATGGCTGTGAAGTACTTTGAACAAGCTGCGCGGAACGGTAGTCGAGACGCAGTTTACAACCTCGGCCTCTTCTACCGCAGTGGCAAGTACCCGGGAAAACCAGAGAAGAACCAGGTATAACCTGATCAGGACGAGTTGTGTGTTAGACAGATGGCATTTTCAAGTTTGGACACCTTCTGTCGCATTTGCAAGCAGAAGAAACGTGATAATGTAGCAGGTTTGTTTTGCTGCTCTCAGTCTGCAGCATTTGAGCACTTCCTGAACGCTTCTCGGAAAGGACACGCTGATGCGTCCGTGGAGGCAGCTTGGTACTACGCCACCGGGGTCCTGCCGGGCATTGACCGATCTCCAGAGATGGCTGTTGTGTAAGAGATGCATCAGGAAGTATTTTGGTGATGATTCTCTTTTACCGACTGGTTCACAAGTCAAAAAAACAAGCAAAGTGTCTGCTGGACAGAACACTCCAGCATCGCATCCTAGATGGGGTACTGCTGATGTACCTTCGAAGGAGGTACCATCTGTAAAATTGAGGCGTATACTTGATGCGTTATGCCCTGTTCATTCACATTTTACATTTTTTCTCAGTTGCGCAGTCATGAGGCTTCGTGCACCTTTTGTGGGCCATTTGAGATCCGTAACATAACTTGTTAGCATTGATGGAGATGTGTTCAGCTCTAATAGTCCAGCACAGACCACCTGCCTGGATGTGTCACGTGGCTCTTTGTCTTGTCGTCCAGCCTGCTAAAGAGGATCTGTGAGCAGAATGGGTACCTGGGCTCCATCCTCAGAAAGGGACTCAATGCCTACATCCGGGGGTCTCGGTGAGTGAAGCATGGTAAATTTCCTGAGCTGCGAGGAGGGTGGGGGGAGAGGTTATTCCAAAGGGACAGACACCAGAAACGGGGACCAATTAACTATTTGGCATGCTTGTTGACCAAGTTTGTTTGATTTTATTACAGTCCCAAAGAGTGTATTACTTTGATTTTCTGCAAATGTAAGTCAGGGTTTCTTTTTCTTTTCCTCAAGAGAGGAGGCGCTCCTGAGTTACCTGCTGGCAGCTGAGACAGGTCTTGGCTTGGCTCAAAACAATGCAGCCCATCTGTGTGAGGTAGGAGCTCCTGTGATTTGGGACCTGCCTCATCGTGGGATGAATGTCTTTGTGCTCTTCTGCTTAGTCAGCCCAGACCTACTGAGCCAGCACTGTCCTTGCACTCTCCTGAACTGCAGTAATGAACCCAAGAGGCTTATGTATATTTTTAATAGCATTTTTTTTCCACATCCATCTTGTAAAAATTCTGACTTTGAGGCAGAACAAATGCTGCCCATTTTACCCTCTGAACCAATAGATGGCGGAGAGGAGGACCCAAACAGAACAGGAGTGTGAGGACCACCTTACCTGAACTCACTTTCAGTGTTCACCCCTCATGTCTGTCGCTCCTAAATCTTAGAGATCAATAGCATTTTAATTCTAATGTAGTAAAAGTGTGAACACGTATATTTTTAAGTTTATTACAGTGTAGTAATCAGTGAATGAATGGATGGACTTGTGTATTTGCAACCTTTTGCTGATACAAAACGTGTTATTTTGGTATCATGAATGGATGTTCAGCCCCAGTTGCGATTGTAAGTTTGCTAAGTCAGTGTGTTGCTAAAGCCAACTGAGGGTGTAGTTAATCAGTCTCCATGTGCATTGTGGGGAATTTTTGCTGTTCTGGGTAGGAGTGTATGCTGTGTTAATCCTGGTCAGCCATTAAGGAATGAACTAAGATGTTTGTCGACACCAGGAGCTGGGCCAGAGGTACGGCTGTGCACTGCGGTACTACAACCACTCCACCTACAATTACTTTCCCCACTCTTCTGGTGAGTGGGTGCTGCTCCTCCCCTTTGCACTGTGGAGAGATGCTCAGCTGTGATTCTCCATCAACACCATTCATTTCAGTTTAGGTTTATTTAAATCGATTGGTCTGGAGGATTTTTGGTATCGGTAATGTAGCAAAATTCACCCTTGTTTATCTGTCCCTGCCTGTCTCTCTGTCTCTTTCTCTTCCCCCTGCACCTCCTCTGCCCTGTAGGGTTCCTGAAGATGGGCGACTTCTACTACTACGGCCAACATAATCAGACCCAGAACGCCAGTCGAGCCATGCGGATGTATGCCAGGGCGGCCGTTGCAGGGAGCCCCCAGGTCAGTCATCTCTTACGAGGAGTGGTACCCCTCTCAGGGCTCCAGATGACTTATCTCTCCAGACCAGAAACAGCCGTGGGGTCAGCTTTCGCTCCGTTACCCCCTGTGGTGATGGTGCTAATGCCAGCGCTAGCTAGCTAGTTGACCCTGCTGCAAAGTGAATTTGGATTTTAATGTTACCCCACTTGCACCGAGTGACTTTTCCTCCCCTTTCACACATCAACTTTAAGGGAATATTCAACCTGGCAGCAATGTTTGAAGCAGGACATGTTATTCCTGAGAAGATCCTAGAAAATTTCAATATCACCAAGCAGGACCAGCTGGACAGGGATGCTGTCCTGGAGAAGCTCTATCAGAGGTAATGAGCTCACTGTGATACACAGTATGTTTGCTGGTTAAATAGTTAAAAAGTGTCTTTTTATTTTGCCCGCAACGTGTTAAAGAATTTCCAGTTTTCCCCCCCTTATATTTCATTAAACTGGGATTCTCAGTAATTGGCACTTAATAGCTGCTCTAATTATTTGTTTAATAAGCTGAGATCTCATGGACTGGAAAAGAGAAATTACTGAAATTCACCAGGTCAGAATTAATATACACAAACAGTATATTCCAGCTTCCAGTTCTGTGGAAGCGCCATTAAAATCTCCGATTTATAAAAGTGACATTGCATTTTCTGCCGGGGCAAAAACAGGTAGTATAAATAGTTACGATGTTAATGTGTTTTATAATATTTGTGCAGCATGTAACTGGCCTCACAGCATTGCATGTGGCTGAGGTTGCAGTTGATAAGTCATTTTTCAGGATGTTTTCTTCCACTGTAAAACTGTCGAAAAGCAACTTGCAAAATGTGCTGCAGCCGGAAAGATATCCCAGTTGTTTTGAGAAGAAATGTGTCTTTGTGTGTGTGACGGGGGAAAACACTGTTTTAAAGTGCATCAGTCGGGTATGAAGGGCCCCGCAGTTCAGGAGACTGGGGGTGTGTCCTGGGCCAGCGGTGTGTCGCTTTTTTTTTGTGCTCAGAACTGTCACTTTTAAACACATCTAACAACTAGATGGTCTCATTAACAGGCCTTTAATCTGTCTTTATAAAAATAGCCACTGTTGAGGAGACAAAGTTAACAGATCTAGTTGAGCAAAAGCACTGCAGTCCATCCTTCAATTTTTTTTTTTGACTCTCAAAAAATATTCCAGAAAAAAGCAAATATTGTGAATATTGGAAAAAACCCAATTTTACGCATTATACATAATATAACGGGGAAATATAAATACTTTACGAATATTTTTAGCTTTTTTTTTAGAGAAAGTAACTTCATTAATGTGTAATGCTTTAAACAAAGTTGACACTGTCAGCAAAGAATCTTCCTGCCATCTCCGTTGACAGTGAAATGAGGGCGGTGCGGCGCCCCCTAGACCCCCCCTGTAGTGGCGTTCCGATCCAGTCGTATCACCACCTTATTCACTGCTGTCTGGATATAATTTACTCCACTGTCAGCGTGTTTCGGTTAGAGGACTTTATTTCATTTTAATACCCACATGTTCATTATACATCATTCGGGTATAAAAGTCTTACTGTTGTACACAGAGCACTGCTCTACAGCGCCGTAGTAAAAAATTGCTTAAATTATACTTTCAATTTTCTGGGCTTCTGCCACATGCAGAACCCCCTCTCCCCACACACAGTTAGGAAAATGGAATATAGATATTTCACACTGTGTTCAGGCCACCGCTGTGCCCTCGTGATGCTGTGTCCGTAGACTCCGGCTGATGCTGGCCTTGTGCCCCAGCTCTACATGTGAACCAATGTATTGTAGCGTCTATTTTGTGTGTACGTTCTCTCAGCTGCCGGGAGCTTGAATACAAGGAGGACATGTCACCCTGCTCACTGGCACTCCTCAGAGTTCAGCTGGGAACAGCCTGGAGGGGGTTAACTCACTGGTCAACAAAGACTTTGCTGGTAGGACCGTCACCTCTTACAGGATCCTGTGACACTGTCCACATTCGTAGTGTAATCATTAGTCATATGACAGAGTGATGGTCCTCAAGGGCCCGCAGGTGCAGAGTGGTTAGATGGTCAGAGGGTCCACTCTTGAATCTGCCCACCTTCTGCAGGGCTCTTTAGGTGCTGATCCTGAACTGACACAGTAAAAATGACCTAACTGTGTAAATATTTAAATAACTGTTAGTAGCTTGACACAAAATCAAAATGGAGAGGAAATAGGAGATAAATACCAGTCTGGTGGCTTCACACACACTCACATTCACACCCTCAGTTGGCTTTAGCACCTGATTTGGAGGGACTAGTTCACCTGAAACATGTTTTGTGACTATCGGAGGAAACTTGGGCAAACCGTGCAGACTGAGCCGGATTCGACCCACCGGGCTGCTTTACCACAACTGGGAATAAAAATACCCCTGTGTGTTGGTGTTACAGTGTGGAGTCGCTGTTTGATGTGTCTTTCAGGTCTTGGTTACAGGCGGTGCAGCGTTCGCAGCCTTGCTGTCCATTTTGGCGCAGTTCATCCCCCACCAAGGCAACACAGGTATGTGAAGGCGACTCCACTACGAGATGTACACTAGACTTTGGTGAACGTTAGAGGACAGATTGTTTGCATAAGGTGCCATTTTAGGTTCTCCGAAATAGGTGCTCTTCTTTGTATCATCCCTAAATACCGTTTTTTCCTCACACACCAGCAGATGACAACTGGCCAAAACCTATTATTTACAGGAGAGGCGAGCGGGTAAATTCGGCCATCATGTCGCTGTGGTTTAGACACCTCCTTTGGCACTGTTATCAGTGTCCGTCAGGCTGGAGATGTTGTGGAAACCATCTTCAACAAAGGGAAGGAGTGGCATTAGGGCTGATGGGCTTTCAGGCTTTCACATTAACAAAAGAAGGGGCAGCAGGTGGTGTAGTGGTAAGAGCCATCACTTGGCTTTGAATCCATATCCTGCTGTAGTGCCCTTGATCAAGGTACTTACTCTGAATTGATGCGGTAAATATTGTTGTTAAGCGCAGTCCAGTCGATGTTGGCTTATGGTGACTGAACGAATAGTCGCTCTGAATTGTGTTCAGTCTTCAGCCAGATGGCTAATATTTCATAGATGGGTGTCCATGGCGGCAGGTTGTTACATCAGGCCTCCTTAATGCAGATCTTTTTCTTCTGCGTTGACTTTCAGCCTCACCCAATTCTTCTCCAGTGAGCTTTCTCCTCACATAATGTGCCTGAACCATGAAAGTTTAAGGCCTGTCATCTAAGCTTCAGGGAGAACTTAGGTTTGATCTCCTCCAGTGTGCTTTTTTGAGGGCTGTCCTCGGTAAACACAATATCACCCTCTGACGCCACAACTCAAGGACGCTAATTTTCCTCCTGTGCTGTTTCTTCACCGTCCAGCTTTTGCATCTGTTCAACATCGAAAAAACCACAGCTTATGCACAGTTGCATCTCTGCATTTGAGAATCATCATTGATCATTTATCCAAGAAGGCTGGAATTTCTGTTTCTTCTCCATTAAGAGTGACTTTATTAGCTTTACCAGTCGGCAGGAACCATCTTCTTCACTGTAAGGTTCAAGCCCATTTTGAGATCATCTCACTTCATTCCTGATGTTTCAGAAGTGCAGTTCTCCCAGTTGCCTGAGTGTGGCACTCTTGACTCCCACTGCAGGTCAGTTCAGGCCCTCTTTGGTAAATGCTGGATAAACTTGTGATTTGTGTTGCCACAGCAGTTCCTGGACAGCATGGAGACGGCCGGAGCACCACTGATGCTGTGAGCCATGCTCGGGGTCAGGGGGCAGGAGCACCGTCTCCCTGTCGACAGACGGCCAATGGGAATGGGCAGATGGGTGTGGCCATGTGGCACCTGAGAGGGCAGAATGTGCAGCGAGTTGCCGACTGGACCTGGTCTGTGCTGGGGGCCTCTCTGTGTGCCGTGGGGTCTGTGTTGCTGTCACAGATGCTGTGATGTCGGGCGGCATCATGAAGGAGCAGCAAACGGAAACGTCTTGCTCACATTACTATTTATTCCTTACAACCCACTTGTAAAGGTCACAAGAGGCAGAAAAAATGAAAAACCATTAATGGCCTTTGGTGGACATTGGACCATTAGAGCAGATTTGAATTATTCCTAAAACACACAATGCACATGGTCTGTAGAGACAGTAGAAAACAAGACAGCAGGAAATGAGGTTTTTTTTTTTTTTTTTTTTTTTTTAAAACTTAACCAGCCCCCAAATGCTGGATTTTCTGTTGGAAGAAAATTAATTCCTGAAGGGAACCAGTGTGTAAAATTTGCAATTAAAAAAAAAAAAAAAAAAAAAAAAAAACCTACAATTAGTGATCTTTATTATTTAGTGGACCCTTTACCAATGACCCCTCGTCCTGTTGTGGGGTCGCACTGGTTTAAAGCCTATCCTGGAAGTACAGGGTCCACAGAATGATGTGTTATATTGCATTGTTATAATATTTTGCAGTATTTTGTATGTCGTATAATAACAAAACCAGACAATAATTGTCTGTTTACATCTAATTATTTTGACTTTGTGTAATGACTTGCTAAATGGGAGATGGAATATATTTGCATCACTGTACAAATTGGGATCCAGAGACGGTTTGAAGACTGATCTCCTTTGGTGGCTGAATGTGTAAACATGGAGTGAATATGAAGTACTGTACACAGAACAACACCCTGTTATCTTTCCCCAGTCAGGCCTTTAGAGTATTATCATTTATGAAATAAAACAACCTTCCATGTTTGTTCTGTTGACTGTTCCATGTCTGAGACGTGAGTGTGAGAGAGGAGTGATACAGTTCACCATGTCTGTGCTGCGTGTGATGTCCCATTGTCAGAGACCACACTTAAAATGTTCAAAAGACTAGTTGCCGTAAAGGAGTTTAATGCACTTGGCTGCACAAAGACCTCACTTAGGGTGAGAAGTACCTGTGTGGCAAATTCCCTTTCTGTGGCTTGAAAAATAAATCTCTGCATAAAGAACAAACAGACAGCTGAAATTTGAAGGAAGGGGCATTTTCTGCAAAATACCCCACTGTATGTTCCATTAGCATACATGCAGTATTTGTATGATGTATTGGTTTATTTAAAATTCTTCCCTTTGAGATGAAAAATTTTTATCACAGTTAATTGCATGATGACACATTTTGCTGGAAACAACTAATATTCTGGCACCAGGACGACTCACCGGTGGCAAAGTACAACACATTTTCTAGGGTGCGTTGTAAACAACAATGCAATCCGAGGTCCTTTTGTTACTGCGATGAGAAACTACAGTTGACACAGAACCGCCTTTTGTTTGCATTACATTTTTGTTGAAACTTATTTAAACACTTTTACAGCAGCGGTGGAATTATGCCCATATCAAACGGAGATAAAGTTCATTCATTCCTAAACACCTGATATTTGAAATGTGGAAAAACCGTTGCCGGGAATCAGAAAAGTAGACAGAAAATATGCACAAAGAGGGCACGTTTGAGCTTTCCAGGTGTGAGGGGGTTGACCAGGTGAGTAATGACTGGGAGAATTCAGGGGTTTTTTAAAAAAAATTTTTTTTTAGCTTCCTCATACTTAGTGAAGGGTAAGACCAGCGTGAGATTAGCTCATCAGTCTGTGTCTGTATTGTGCCAACAGCCTCCTGATGCTGCGATGACCTGCAGGCGAGCAGACGGTACTTCAACACAACCGACTGACGGCTCTCGAGATGGCGGGAAGGGAGTGGAGTTGAGCAGGTAAGGCTGTACGTGTGGTGTGAGGCCATCAGCACCACCACAGGAACTTGTTAGGCTAATGGAGCTTCTGTCAGGTGGTTCCTTCCTACCTGAAAACGAGAACCGTGGTGAAGCCCTGAGAGTCGAGGTCCGTGTTTCATGTCCAATGCCCATTACGACATGAAACCGGAGAAGAGAACAAAGCTCAGAATAAAAAATGGGAAATGAGCAACTTGTACAAGAGGTGAAGTGTCATTAGTCATAAGTGCAAGAAAAAAATAACAAATGAGGTTCTCTTATCACAAATCTGATTAAAATGCCTTTATTACTGCATGGCAAGCAAGTTCTTAAACATTGCACCACCTCGGTAACCTGACAAGCAATTTCACCAAGGCTTTGGTCTTTTCACACCCACAGCACTGTCCATTGTGACTGTGACTTGTGCCTCAAGTCAAACACCTGACGTGTGAGAATGGAAGCTCTCAGCTGTGGAGAGCCCTGTGAATGTCTTATGGTAAGGATTGCATATCATCTTCTGTGCGTTCCGTAACAAGCTGAAGGACATGTCTGGTGAACATGAGACATGAACATGGTCATTTCTCCACTGGAAGTTCCCTTTTGCCCCAAACCACAAAGAGCAGTCCATGTGGTAACTGTCAGTATCTGGGAGACTATAACAGCTAACTGAGCAGCAACAACCAACAACCTGCTGAGATCCTGCCACTCGCTAGGTATCAGGGCCACTTTGGTTCTTCTGGCAGTGGGATGCTGAGCACAGGAGAGGAAGGGAAGGAGGCCTTTTGCAGTTACATGGCAATTCCCCTTGGTTAATTCCTAATACTTTTTAAATGTTGTAGACCTGAGAAGTTCTGCATTTATCCATAGCAAGCAAGACATATTGTCTAGGTCATGGGTTTGGGGGGGCAGTCAGCAGGAAAAAGATCCAAAGGTCCCAGCAGAAATGATGCTCTGCGGGGGCTGCTGATACCGAGTTCCATAAAGTCAGCTGAGACCCTTGTGCCCTGTGTACCGGCACTGTCGGGGAGGCTGCTGCTGTAATCACTGTCGCAAAACAACCGGCTTCTTCTAGCTCCTGGTGCAGAAACTGTGCCAGTTTACATGCTCCCACTTGTTCCCAGTTCCTCCCAATTACTGCCAGACACTGAACAGTTGCCACTGACCAACAAGACCCTCCTTAGTGTCTCCAGCAGCAGTTACATGTTCTCCTGCCTGGACCAGTCATGTGCTCTGTGGGCCAGATGAGTAAGTTCCTTCTGGCCCGTCACTGACCTCAAGGCTCTAACCACAAAGACACGAAATGTGTGAGTCTTGAGCCACAAGAGCAGTTACCCAACCTGTAGGGGCGCAGTGGCCTTTGGAGTTTCCGCACGGCCCCCACCCTTGTATGAGGATCACATGCCGGTCAAAAATAATCGGACGTAAGCTTTCCTGCACTTTATTGAAACAGCCATAAAAGCTAATCTGTCATTGCATGCGTGGCTTTTTTGAAACTGAACAGTCTCCTGTTGTTATTCAGGAATGATTAGGACATTCCAGCTGCTAATATAGTGCACCGCTACCAGTTTTTAATGGCACTTCTATGTCCAGATAAAGCCGCACTGCCTCAGCTTCTGAGAAACTTATCGCAGCCTGTGCTGCAGCAGGTTGTCCTGGACGGCCGTTGCTGTGAACCCGTGTTTTCCATCTGCGGGTTCTGCACGATTGCTGCTTCGTACATGTCGGTTACGTAACTAACTCATTCCCATGAACAAACTGAGCAGTTAAAAAAAAAACAGGCCAAAATGTGTAAATAAGCATTTTAATGTATTTAATACATATAATAATTCCTTAACATAGATTTAATTTCATAGTTACAAACACTGAAAAATACAGTTAAATAAATTCTCTTGACAGAGAAAGGTGGGACACAAATAAGCAGCACAGTGATACCCAGAACAAGTAAAAGACCCAGAGACAAAATCGACATTTTCTTTCCTGTATCTTCTTATCTTTTACTTAATATATAGTGTACATATAAATATTTATATTTATGAGTGTGTGGCTGGTAAAAACATAAGATGACTGTATGGCCAGGAGAAGAAATGTTGATGTGGTCGTGTGGCTGCGATGCGAACGTATGAATGATTACAGACTAGCTAGTATTTCCTGTGCCACTGTCCCCATGACTCTTCTGAGCTGCCGCAGCAGAAACACACCACAAAACTTTGAGCACACGCAACAAGTTTGAGTCTACGCTTCGGCTCCTTAAAACTCAGAGAAGTGGATTTTCTCCTGTCCGCCCACAGTCACCGAGCTGCCATTTGGCTCTGTTTCTCCCTCCCAGGACAGAGCTGGATTGTCGTGCATCTCCAGCCCGCTGTTGGCCCTTTCCTTCTCCTCGTGCAGGGAGCTATGCTCACTCTTCTGGTCCGCCTGTGTGCCGGTGGTTTTGCATCTCCGGCAGCAGCAACAGCATTTTCGGGAGCAGAAGGAGGTCATTGCAGTGACCATGCGGTCCGTGGGCGCCAGTGAGTGCATCCAGTAGGGTAGGAAGTCCCAGGTGCGCAGCAGGGGTGGAAGCCCCCGTGGGCAGTGTGACTGTAAGACGTTCACGATGATGACAAAGACCACCACAGCCAGGATGGGCACTCCCACCCCAACCAGGACCTTCCAGCCGGCCAGGGAAAGGCCAAAGATGGCCAGCGGGAGGATCAGGAAGCAGAGAACGAGGTAAAGCACTGCAAACCAGCGGTACTTGGCAGTACGATTGCCCAGAGCCTTGGCGAGGCGGATGGGGACGCGCATGAAGGGGATGGGATACCATATTATGATGCCAGCGATGTTGAAGAAGAAGTGACAGAAGGCAATCTGAGCAGGGAAGCACATGGTCATATCAGAAGGGCATAGCACTGTGTACCCGTTAACTTGGACCAGAATACGTGTGTGTATATACATATTAAACACGGTGATGTCGTTTCATGGCTGCGAGAGCTACAAACCTGCAAGGAGTTGCCCAGCGTCTCGGGAGGACTGGCCATGGCGGCCAGAATGGCCGTGGTTGTCGTGCCGATGTTCGATCCCAAGGTCAGCGGATATGCCCTCTCAATGCTAATGACGCCAATTCCTGTGCGAAGCAAAGTTGGACCCAACGTGAGTAGCTTGTGATGTTCAACGCTCCACTAGCTAGGAACCGCAGCCGGGTGACTCACCGACAAGTGGTGTGATGGCGGAGGTGAAGACGGAACTGCTCTGAACGATGAAGGTCATCCCTGCCCCGACGGCAATGGCCAGGTAGCCGGTCACCCACCCAAACGGGAAAGGGAAGTCTGCGTAAAAGAGAGAACGGAGTGAAAATGGATTTGCCAGCACGGTCTCTTTCAGCTGCTGTATCTGGTGCGGAAGAAGGTGATGGAGAGCCTCACTAGTCCTCCTGTCCTAATGATCACCTCTCTATTTGTGCAAACACATGTTCATCAAACTAATGATCTTCTGAGCCAGTAACTATTCTCCTAGCTGTGAAAAGGTGCTCCCACTCACTGATAAAATGCCTATTAATAATGAGGTGCTTGTCTACCTACATACCTGTCTAGCAGAGTCAATGGTCAAACTGCTGCCCACCTGTGTTGAGGATCTTCTTGATGATTACAGCCACCTGGCCCTTCAACATGGAGTTGAGAAGCTTCACTATGAGGATGAGGCAGGTGCACAGGACGAGCAGGGACAGTGCCAGCAGGATGAGCCCCACGGCCAGGTCTGGCAGTGTGGTGTTGGCGAAGAGGTGGTGACCTGAGAGAGGGACAAGGGAGAGGACCCAGAAGGTTTGGTCAGTAGCAACAACCATGTGGATTTACTTGATACGTCTCCGTTGCGCCTCTAATTTTTGCAAACATTTCAGCAGAAGCTGATATGCAGTTTTGATAGAATCAGATTGTGCGAATAGGAACTGCCCGAGGTAACGGAGAAGTGGCTGCAGCTGAAAGCAGGGATTGAGTTCCCCAGGGGTGGCCCAAGGTGTGCTCCACTGTCCAGGGATACCAAAGAGCCTTTTGTTGACCAGCCTTACACCTGTCTGCCAGCTCTTAGGTGGTCAGTAGAGGAAGAAGAATGGGCCCCTTGAGGAAGCAGTGGGGTTGAGGGACAAAGGGAGGGGCTCTCTACTTAGTCCACGGTGGACCTGAAAGGGAGTCATTGTTCCACGAATGGGAAGCCTTGACTCCACTTTTGGATTGTGCCCTATGATCCACCTCCTATCGATCCCTGGTGTCAGGTGACCGTGTGGAATGAGGACCCTGAGCTTCGTTGGCGAGAACACATTCTTAACTGCTCTGTGTCCAGCAGGTCTGCCATGAAATAAGAGCTAAGGCAGCAGCTGGGATATAGTAACTGGTCAGTCTGATGTCTCAGCAGAGGCCTCCTGCTGTCCCCTTGAGCATATTGGGAAATTAGCGCAGTGGAGAAGCATTCCTGCTAAGCGTGGTGGAAAACAGCGTGAAGTCCCTCAGGACAAACGTCCCACACCAGTGACTGAATCTACAGCCGTTGGAGAACAACACCCACATCTCTCCAAGTTGATCTTCTCGGTCACGTTCTTCTCCGTCCACGTCAAGTTGCCGTCTATCCAGCAGTTCCCAGTACAGTTGGCCGGATCCGGAACTGTCACATTCATCAGGGTCTGAAACACAAAGCCAGCTTCATTTAAAAATCCCAGCATGCAACCCGTACGAGAACCACATCAGTATCAATAATTGTGCATTTATGACTCCTTTATTGACGAAACAATCTGTAATAAAACTACCAAAATTTCTTGTTACTCATTCACTAATTTATCATAATAACTTATTGAAGAGGTGAAGGATATGCTACGGTCTTCAGAGATGAACCCTCTTCTCTGGTGTTATTGATTGTTCTTGGTTACTGTGGCCATAAATCACTAAAATGCTGGAACAATTTGCTGAATTTTTAAAGGGCGTTGAACGTTAACCAGCAGGGTCACACCTCTCGTATGCGTGACCGCCTTCGCACTCTCGCCTTTGTAAATGAACTAAATGACCCAGGGGAAAAAAACGTGTTTTACTGTAGTGTCTTACAGGCACGCCTGCGGGCCGAGTGCGGCTGCTGCCATCGGCCGGTGTAACAGGAGAGCTCTTACGGTCACAACGATTGGCCAAATGCAGCCGATCGTCAGCGTCGCCGTTCCTCGTTGGTCAGGTGTACGAGGACAGGCGGATTTAGCAGGAAGGCGGAATCGACTGATGGTCGGTATCACTGTCACTGATTATTTTACCGTGTTAGTTTACCGGGGCGGCTCTTGCTGTCAAAGACCCCCGTGAAGAATGGCTGAAAAATCACAATCCTAAAATCACACTCATTGGCTGCATGTAGCCGTTGCCAGTGGTCAGCTTACCAGGGCTGTTCTTACAGCCCCACTCAGAGGTTGTTTAACACTCCAGCCTCAGGCACTGGTTGGTTATACTGTCAGCCACTGGTTTGCCCTGTGGGTGTGTGTAACTGTGGTCGACAAACGTCCTTACCGTTACGGTCTCCGTTTTACACCAGACCTTGATCAAGCTCTTGTTTTTCGCTGCCGGGTTGCCAGTGGCAATGTCACTGATGACAGACTTGTCCAGCTATAAAACAGACACCCCATAATATTAATTTAATGCCGTTAAAGTTGCATGAAAAGAACAAAGGCGGTCGGCATTGACAAACCGCACGGGTGTAACTCCTAACATCTACCCTCTGCTAAAGGTGTTGGAATTAGTTTGTATTCAGCTGTTTAAAGGGCCGTGAACTTCTTCGCTGTGAATGTTGTACTAGATCCGAACAGCTAAGATAAGCAAAGATACAAACAGAGAACGGAGCGTATAAAAGGTGTAGAGGGTATGAAACGGTGAGAAGGACACAAAGAGTGGAGTAGAAGACAGAACTGTTGCCTTGCAGTTTGAAGGTTGTGGGATCAAATCCCACTCTCTGAAGCAGCCCAGGGTCTGAAGTACCTGTGTTGAACCTGCCCTGATATAGTAGAAACACCCTGCTGTTTAAATGCATACAACATCCCTCATCATTTGGGTGGATGTTCTCCCAGAGTCCAAAGATGTGTGTTTTGGATGGATAGATGAAACTAAGTCACCTGTTCGGAGGGTGTGTGTGTGTGTGTTACCTTGCTTTGCTGTATGAACGGGTGAATTATTGTAGAGTTTAGTGCTGTGTATCTCACTCTAAGTCACCTTGGATAAAGTGTCAGCTAATTTCGAGTTAATCATCAATGTCCGTAACTTTGGAGGAAAAGTGTCTCTTCACAGAATGAATTTAAAGGTAAATGTTCAACTCTGAAGCGACTCAATAGCCACCTGGACAATGGAGTTGGTGAGGGGGTCCGTGATGACGTTGAGCAGGTCGGGCGCGTTGTCGCCACTCTGGATTTGGAAGGAGTCGATGAGAAGCTTGGTGAGTTTGTACAGGAAGCCTGAGGCCACCTCCAGGGGCAGCAGGATGAGGACTGAGAGCCAGTTGAAGAAGTCGTGCACTGTGGCTCCTCCAAAGGCCCTGGACAGGGTGGTGTGGGGTGGGAAAACATGTTTGAACCCTCAAATCTGCCATTATTGTGTCCCGAGCCAAATGTCCAACAGAATATGTCTTTTCGTTTGACTGCAATGCAGAAAACAGAATTATTTCTCACAAATAGATGTGAAGTTCTCGGGGGGCCACCGGTGAGCCAATACACACCTGCGAAACTCATTCCTATCTCCTGCCTGCATCATCGCCACGATGGTGTTGGTGACCGACGTCCCGATGTTGGCCCCCATGATGATCGGCACGGCGGACTTGACCTGCAGCACTGGTGCACACGGATGACAGAGGAAGGTGAGCGGCCTTCTGACCACAGCCGACCACAGGTCCTTGCCTAACAAGACTGACACAGCTGACACAAAAACACACTGGATCTCCATATCTTGAACGGCAGTCGTGGATTTTGATGCAAAATTTCTGCTTAGTTTGATCCAAATTTCCGACATTTCTCTCTTGCAGCGATGCCAAGGCAATCTGTGTTTCCACATCAGACCAGTAGATGGCAGTAAAGCCCCCCCCCAAACATAATAGGGATCTGAGACATTAATCAAACTCGCTTCTGCCGTGTTTGAGGTCTGGTTTTCCCGAGCAATCGGTAACACGATTGTGAACGTTGCATCTATTTATGGAGAGGATCGAATTTTGAAGACGTGCTTTTATTTTCACTCGCTTTTAATTGTTTTGATTTCATCGCGGCTCGAAGCGAATTACACCGTTCAAATGAAAAGTCGGTTCTGTCCTCGTAGGCTGAGGACCTACTTCTGCCAGACTGGACAGAACTGGGACAAACAGACATTATTGCTGTACCTAGAAATCAGGAGGGAACTGATAGAAGCACAGATACCAGCATTTTATCTCACAGCCTTCACCTTCAGCACAGGTGCAATCTCACACACACACACACACACACACACACACACACACACATACGCACAAACATCAGGCAGTGACTTTTCTACCAGACAAGACCACTTAATACCGATTCACACAGTTACCACAATCTGTTAATCTGCTCTGCTTATTTCACGTCACTCTATACATGTCCTGTCCTGTGTGGAGAACTTTGCCGTAAAAGGTGTGCACAGGCTGAAGTGTGAAGCTGATGAGCGAAATTTGAAATGTTCTACGTTGGAAAGGTGATGACCAGACTTTGAAAAATCCCCCACATTCTATTCTTGTTGCTCAGTCTCAAATTTGTTTGAAATACAGTAAAAGGTGTAAATAATTTCACTTGTACACAAAACCTTGGAGGCGAAAGACTCGTATCTCGAGGGACGGCCAGACGTCGGTTCAGCATAATGTTTAGAACAAAATAAAAATGTTCAAATCTGACTTTAAAAAAAACCCTAACAAGACCTTTGAAAACATCTGCAATGAAAAAGAGACGTGGGGGGGGGTGTTCATTGATTGGTGGTTGTCTGCATTTGAGTGTGCGAGTGAGATTGTGTGCATTTTGGGAGCCGGGCAAGGATTGTGGGAATGGAGAACACTTTGGCACATGCCATATACACTTTGTTAGATGTTTGCTTGTCAGGAAAAAAACACACCAGAAATCTGTCCTGTTTGTAATGTGTAGGGTTGTTGGTGTCAGAAGTGGGATAGGAAGCTATAAATGGAAACCAGATAGGTGGGAGGTAAAATGAAAAGAAAACTAACTGGCAGGCAGCAGTGAGGTGGTATAAGACTAACGTGTAGTGGCTCTGCACTGGAGGGGGACCCCATGTGGCCTTCAAACAAGAGGTCCTCGAGGGGCTGACGTGGTTGCAGTCACTGTCTTTCATCTAATAAATCAGTGTTTCCTTCCCACCAATGATGCTCCTGGGCAGAAGTGATGCAATTTCAAATTTCATTCAAAAAAAGAAAATGCAGAAAGACTGAATTAATATTAATATTCAACTGAGGTGTCCACAAGTCCTCTGAGTGCCGGTGAATGTTACTGTTTAGGGGTGTGTGTGTGTGTGTGTGTGTGTGTGTGTGTGTGTGTGTGTGTGTGTGTGTGCGCGCACGAAGACTCGACTTACAGCCAGAGGACACCATGCTGACTATGATGGATGAGGAGGTACTTGAGCTCTGCACCAGCACAGTGACCATAACGCCGATCACCAGACCAGCCACCGGGTTCGAAAGCACCGCGTTGTCCTGGAAGATATCTCCTGCCGCTTTACCTGTGGAGGGCAACATCCTGTCAGTATCTTCTCAGAGTTTGCCCACGTCCACTGAACACTTACACTCAAGGATGGGAAAGGAATCTCTGAAAACTAGAACATTTCTCAACAGAGCCCAACAGGCCCTTCCCTGCAACTACATCTAATCACTCAGAGAAAGATCTTCTGGCCCTCATTCTTTTTGCTCTCAGCCCAAGATGGCCCCATCATTGCTCCACCTTGGTTTAATGGTATTCTACAGTGTGGACATGGTTACCTCCAACCAGCTGGAAAGCTGAGCTCAGCACATCGAGGGAGCAGACGAACAAGTAGAGGAGTCCCAGCAGAATGATGAACTTCCCGATGGCCGTCACCACCCGCAGTACCTTGCCCTTGGTGTCCAGCTCTGTGTGACCAGGACACCAGCAGTCAGAGAACCCCTCATCCAGGCTCCGAGAGAGGATGACCTGAGATCTCCAGCCCCTGCCTCATTGTACCACCGACCTTCATACTTTAATTACATATTGCACATAACTATGGATTTCCATACCATCTCACACCTCCATACCCATTTCTTTATCCAGCACTTTTTACTTGCTTATAATCATTTACCCATTTACACAGCTGGGTAATTTTTATAGGAGCAATTCAGGGTAATTACCTTGCTCAAGGGTAAAACAGCAGGAGGTGGGCTTCGAACCTTGATCCTTTGAGTTCAAATGCAGCACCTCTATCCACTGCGCTCCTCTTTATTCACGCACTCTGTTGTTATTTACAGATGATCTTTACTGATGTCTTTTTCTCAAAAACACAGCCTCCCCGGGAGGTTTAGCCCACGCAGCTCAAAGCTTTCAAAACTTCACTTGGTGACTCTTTGGCTCACCTGACCACTTGACACCCGTGTCCTGCAGCTCCGGGAGGTTCCACGGGTCATCCTCGTTTAGCTTCTCGTCCACAAGGTCCGCGGTGGAGACGGCCGGGATGACGCTTTCCAGACCCTTTTCCACCATGTCGCTCTTGTCTGCTAAGGTGAGAGAGAGGTCAGAGGTCACGACGGAGCGCGGAGCGGCAGGTTGCGGCCGGTTGAGGAGAACCTACCGGAAAGCTCCTTTGGGACTTCTGAGCTGTTCCCGAGTTCGGGCCGGGGAGGCATGTCCTGGGAGAAGAACGTTTGCGCAGATCACTGCTGAGCTCTGCAGGGTGACAAAAACACTCATGTCCAGCAGGAAGGACAAGTGGGAAAAACGGCGTTTTCCGCCTTTGTGTAAAAATCACCGTTAACTCCGAAGACCTGGAGGACGACACGGGACCGAACGGTGCCAAGAAGTCGACGGAAACAAGGCGGCCAGGTGTCGAACGCAAAGATGATGTTTGAGAGCCTCTAGAAGGAACTGCTGCTTCCTTTATGTCCCGTCTGGCCGCCTCCCCTCCTCCTCCATCCCACGCGAGTCACAAGTTGCACAACGACAGCTGGCAGATGCACTGTTACTCACGGAATCCCAGCCCCGGACCCCCGCAGTGCTCCGTCTGACGACCGCGTGACTGTTTAATCACCTCTGGATAAAGTTGACCATCACTAACATCTCGCTTTGCAAAATCACAGCTGCCGACACAAATCTCTGAACAAAAAGATTTGTTATCTTTCCACCACAGGAATGTTTTTTCACAAGGTGCCGGGCTGGGAAGGAGGGAGGGAGAGGTTAGTGCCGGTCTGTCACAGGGTAGTGACCTGTGACGTAGAGAGACTGTGGACCTGGAACACAGGTCTGTGGACTGTGGGAGGACACCACAAACTGAACAACAGAGAACTATTATTGTAAGTTTGACCAAAGTCCACAGGAGCGTCAAACCAAACCGACATCGGTCTCTCTGGAGTCACGTTACAGAGTTACTAGTGTTCACAGGAGATGTGACGGGTGGAAGTTGTGCCTGAGTGAGGCAGGTGCAGCTCACCTGTGAGGCTCACCTGTGAGGTGCAGACTGGAGGGTGGTGTAAAAGTGGTGTGAAAGTAGCCCTGAGAAGTGGAGCGGAGGAGCTGCAGTCCAGTCCCGCGCTCCCCTCGACACACCGGGTTTTATACACCTCGCAGGAGGGGAGGGGAGAGGAGGGTGCGGAGTGGGGGGCGTCGGACCCTTGGCTGTTCAAGGTTCCCTGCTGGGGGTGGGGTGGGGTGGGGGAGAGGCAGGACAGGTATTTTTACACCTACAGCTTCTTACATCACTGACACACAGGAGAACAGGTCCAGTAATAGATACTAATGTGTTCACTGCGATGGAGAAGTTCAAAACCAGCAAGATTTTTGTTGAAAAGTCACGTGTAACTGAATTATGGTGATTATTAATTATTATTCTAATGATTATTAATGTTTTTGCACGTGGAGTTTGTAGGAGGTGTTTGAAAAAATTTTCTGTCTAGGGAAACCGACACTAAAACCTGCTTGCGAAAGCAGAACATTTGAGGAACAACGCTGAGATGACGGTGGCTGCAGGAGTGAACTTCCACAGGAGAATCCCACCGATCAACCTTACAGCTCCGTCTTATAACCTCCAGACACAGCCATGGTAACGAGATAAAGTTCGATAAATGCAAACTACCAGCTTGTAGTAACAACCAACATCAATAGTTAATGAACCTCAACTAGTACTGGTTCATCATTGCAAGTTAAACGAAACCTGCTCGAACATGGCAACAGTTAAACATAGTAAACCACAGCAACATTCTTGAACATTGTTGCGTTCTTAGCTACACTGACGCAAACAGTATTGGCCATGAACGTCAGGAACCCGCTGAACTCAGTGTTAACCGTGAACACAGAAGATGAGAACATGAGCAGTAAGACCATGTGAGAAATGTCCCCCTCGCAGATGTTCGCCCTGGTCTACAGCGCGGCGACTCTGCGGGGGGGGGGAGCGGTGGCGACGAGTCTCTGCGTCTCACCCCCCACCCCCCCACGTTTCGCTGTGAAAAGCGGACGATGTTTCTGTTCAGAAAGTCCTATAAATGTCTTTATATTTCTGCCACTTATTTCTCCTCGTCACGCAGGAAGGTCCGACTCCAGAGAGCTTTATGAAGAACATTTACTGAAATGAGCTCCGATGACACAGCCGTCTTGTCGTCGTGTAATAATAATAATTAATAATGTTTTTCTGCAGGCGTCGGGGGTCTTTGTTGATGTTATATTTGTTTGTGCGGCTCGATCTTCACGCTGTATTTCTGCATCGGTTATCGTATGAGGAGCTTCGCCGCTCGCTCGCTCGCGCTGCCCGGCGTTAGACGTTTCGTCTGCCCCCTGCTGGCCGTGGGCGGTCAGTGCATCTGGCACCTTCGCCGCTGCCTGTCACGCCGCCCCCCTTTTTACACTTTTTTTTAAATCAGAAATGGGACCCTTCACGCGAACACGTGACTTCTGCAAATGCGGAGAAGGTAGTTTGCAAGGAAAACAAGCAAAAATAAATCCAAATGTGCGACTGAAAGTGGAGGATGAAAGGAAAACACATGTTGGATGTTGCAGGGACAACGCTGTGTGTGTGTGTGTGTGTGTGTGTGTTGTTAGGTAGTGTGTCTGATGTCCCCACTGAACCACATGTTGATTTGCAGTGTGTTTCCTGTAAATGCCGCCACCTACTCTGCAGCCTGGGGTGTGTGTGTGTGTGGGGGGGGTATCGCCAGCCTGGCGCCGCAGCGTCTCACCCGCTATCTCACTTGTGTGCAGCTGTGCACGTGAAGGTCTCACACAAACACTGGACATGTGGGACGCTGGGACATCAGGCCCACGGGGGGTTTCCAGCACATCTCCAGCCCCTTATCAGTATAAGGTTACTCACTGACACCTTCTTCCACGCTCGCTTCTTTGCGCAATAATGGCTGTAACCACTCCACCCCCTGCTGGTCTCACTAAAATTGGGTTTTGTGTAAAAACAAGATTATTAATATCTACTTAACGCTGTGCTGCGAAGAGTTGGGAGCAGCTCGGCTGACCAGCAGGTGGAAGGAGGCCTCCTTGCTGCAGGGGGGGCCGGCTGACTCAGACCTTTGGTCACGATGTGACGCTTGCCTGATAAATGAGTTTTTTTTTCTTTTAAATTAGATGCGCCGATATCTGCTGGAAAATTAGCACACTGTGGAAACTCTTATCGTAACGGTACTGCGGTAAATGTGGACGCGCGGCGTGAACTGCAGGAGGGCGAAGGTTGAGAAACCAGGTCCCCCGCAGGCTCCTGCTAAGCAGCTCCCATCACTATGCCGCACTACGGCACTGGCACTTCCTGGGTTGTCACGCAATCGCAAGCAGGGGCCACATTTCAGCATCAGCAAACCTGCAGCTGAAGGCCCGCAGGTGGGACGGCGAGGTGGGAGTCCAGTTTGTACATCAGTAGAACCCGGGACACCGGAGGGGGGAGGGGTCTGCTCAGACGCCAGCTGAACCGCCAGTGAGGTTCCAGAGTGGAATAAGGGAATCGCAGCAATAAGTCGAATGACAGTGTTTCTGGTTGTGTTGTTTGTTGTTCTGTGATCTCCTGTGGAGCACATCTTCTGCACCTTGAAATTCATTTCAAAAGAAATGTTTGGGTCGAAAAATGACGTTGTGGACGTTTCAGAGGTGCTGCTGCTTCCGTCAGCGGTGACGCGCGACGTTACATCTTTAAATAAACCAAGACGATGTCGACGTGTTAAGGACGTTTTTGCTTTTCCAGTGGAATCGTTTATGAACTTCTGGAAGTAGAAGATTGTGCCTGAAATGAAGAAAACGAAGAAAAACCAAAGTTAAAGGAGAAAAATTACAGTTTGTAATTTAACCCACTTTCACACCCCATGATGACAAAACATAGGATGATTATTAATAATAATAATAATAATAATAATAATAATAATGATGATGATGGTGGTGTTGATGTTGGGGACGATGAAGATGATGATGTTGAGGATGATGATGATGGTGCTGGTGTTGATGTTGGGGATGATGAAGATGATGATGTTGAGGATGATGATGGTGGTGGTGTTGATGTTGTAGATGATGATGACAGTCAAACAACTCTTTCCAGGGTTCCCCCGTCTTGTGTCTCAGGACTCCAGACCCCCCACAACCCTGCGCTGGTCAGGCGGTTACTGCCAGGTTAATGGGTGGATTGTGCTGATTGTGCACCAGCGGCACTAGTTTATTACTAAGATCTGGTTGTTTATCGTGAGACTGTGAGAGGAGCCACGTTCTCTAACCTCGGGAAACATAGACGGCCCTCCTCTCCTCTCACTCCCTCAAGCGCTCCAGTTTTCTCAAAGGCCTTCTTTTCCTCGGTCCTTGTTCTCCTCAACCTGCAGCATCTATCACCGTCAACCACCACATCCTGCGTTCCTCATTTGGACGTCTTGGGATCGAAGGAACGGCATCAGTAGTTTGAGTTTTACCTGTCAGGTAGATCTTTTGTGGAGCCCTGTCTCAACTGGTGTTCCTCAAGGCTTAGTCTTGGCTCCCTCGCTCTGCTTCCCCGTGATTCTCCTGCCGCGTTTCTGCTACACCGACGGTGCCCAGCTCTTCTGCTCTTGGCCCCCTGTAGCCACAGAAGCTTCCTCTGAAACTGCAGCCTGCCTCTCGCACACCTCCGCTGATCACCACCTACTGCCCCACCTCTGCAAGTCCGAGGCCCTTCGCCTCCCAAAAGGTCCGTCCACCTCTCACTCACTTCACCCACTTCTCTCAGCACATCCAAAACACACTGAGTCGTCCAACATGATGATGTTGCATCTCTGGCAAAATTACGCTTCTTTCAATTTATGGTCCAATTTTTTTATTGCCCAAACCAGGGTTTTCTTTTCAACCATCATTTCTCCAGCACTTTTTTGTCCACAGATTTACACATTTAAGCAGCAGAGTGATTTTGACCATGTTAGTTCAGGGGAATAGGACTTATCAAGGGTGGGAGCAGGGATTCAAATCCCGGACCTTCTACCAGAAGGTGATGGTTCCAAGCAGAGCTTGGCCTGTGTGTTGATTATGTTTATGTCATGTGTACTATACCCCTCAGCAGGAGCCAGAGCAGCAGGTTCACCTCCTTCAAGGCCAAAGGACAAGCAGTGACATCTGAGTTTCCATTGTGCCAGCTGGATCGTGTCCACAGATGACTTCTGCACTTGAGCCAACAGCTGAATGGACATATTTCATGGGGACCTTGTGGTGCATTTATGGACAGTGTTATTTTAATGACCAAAGTCATAAATGCAATGGTTGTGAGTCACAGATTTCTATGAATCTTTGGTTCCACGATTTCATTTTGTTCCTGGTGTCACATGGCTGCAGCTTTCACACAGGTGCGTGCAGCTACCTACTAGTGGGGCAGGTGTTCCGCAGGGACCAGTTCTCGGCCCCTCGCTTCTCCTCGTCTCTTTTCAAGCCTGAGATCTTTCACCTCCCAGCAGGTTCACCTACACCTACCTGCCAGTAACTCTCCATCAGACATCTGTTTCTCCAGCTGAATCCATAACCTGGTCCAGCAGACATGTCCTGCATGACATCCCAGCAAGATCTGCCCTCACTTCTCAACACACACTTCTCCAAGCCACGGTGATATCCCACCTTGACTCCTGCAACTCCCTCTTCCTCCCGCCTTCTTCTCATGGAGGAAGAATGAGGGCACCAGAGTTAAACTCCTCAAAGTTCTCAGTACAGTAGAACAGTCTCTCTGTGTCCCTCAGAGCAGCCGAATCCCTCCCAAACCCACCTGGCTGAGAACCATTTCTCTCCTGATTTCCTGACAACCACATAAACGAGTCCAACACCATCTGCTCTGATCATCTATGCATTCTGCTCTCTGAATCTCACTCCTACGGAAATGTGAACCAGCAACATGATGGCATCAGACAGAGAAGCTCTGCTCTCGCCATCCTGTATGGAAAGTTCTTTATCTGTTGCTGATGCCCTTCCGTTCGCTGTGAGCTGCACATCAGTCTACAGGAAAGTGTGTGATACATGAAGAAATGTAGGTGCAGATGATGGTGGAGGTGTTCAGGGGAGGCGTCGCTCAGCAATAAATTAATCATATTAACCATCTAATAATGATGTTCTGAAGTTCAAGGCTGAATTCATCATTGGCTCCATTTACAAACAATAAGGTCTTATTGCACATCGGCTATCAGACCCTCTTTCTGATGACTTTGGGAATTGCAGTTAATTGCCCCCCCCAGCAGACACCCTCAGGGTTCCAATTTCTCCGTCCCGATGCTGCCGTTTGGGCGGAGAACCGACTCCGTGGCAGAACTCCTGAGGAGACACGTCCGTCGATGTGTCTCTGCTGCCCGGACGTCCACCTGGCTGCACCTTCCAGATGCGCGACGATAAACAAAATCTAACAAACTACGAGGCTCCGTCCGGCGTCCGGCTTACCCTGATTTACCCGGTTTTACCGCAGGGTGAGCCCCCCCCCCCCGCACTGCAAAACACATGTAAACATATTTTGGAAAGTTTTTGGCAGCGGATTTAAGGAGCTTATCGGCGGTGGCAATGGTGGGGGGCGCTATCTGCCAGGGAGATATCGCAGCTCCTGTTCGATAATTGGATCATGATGATTGTATGAGATCCGTCGCCAGCTGCACCTTGATCAGGCTGCCCCGCGCCATCCGGGACTCGACCCAACAACCCGCTGGTTGCAGGCCCAGCGCTGAGCTGCTGTCCCGCCGCCTGTTTTCCCACCGCGGCTCGCTGCTCTATGGGCTCCTGCAACAACTCTCACACACACACACACACACACACACACACACAGAGCCTGATTCCAAATAAACACGGTACCAGTGAACCTGCTGAACTGTATAAACACACTGAGATTCTGGTTTTTATCAGACCCTCCTGGACGGCGCCCAGCGGAGAAATGGGTGGTTTGGGTGTCAATTGCGGCCGATACCCCCGCTGTGCTCATCACGGCACTAAAACAATAAAAGCAAATCTGAGGTAAAGCCTTTTGTTTGCTTCTGAGACCCAGTAAGATGTTTGAGCAGAAAAGGAACTGCAGCTTCAACCTCTTGTGAGGGAAATCGGGACGAACATCAGGGCCTCATGGGGGCTGTGAGACACACAGCAGTACACTGTTTCACCGCGTTTGCACCACACAGGTGGAACAACCATTCAGACAGAGCATCTGCTTCTTCTTCGTCCTGGTAATTTCCAGAATGTTCTCACTGAGAGCTCGCCGGTGAGTGGAATAAAGAGAGGTGTGTGTGTGTGAGTGAGTATGTGTGTTTAAGAAGGAGTGTGTGTTGGTGTGTGAGTGCAGCCAAAACTTGGCGCGCGCACACACACACACANGTGAGTGGAATAAAGAGAGGTGTGTGTGTGTGAGTGAGTATGTGTGTTTAAGAAGGAGTGTGTGTTGGTGTGTGAGTGCAGCCAAAACTTGGCGCGCGCGCACACACACACACACACACACACACACACACAGAGGACATAAAATACAAATTTTGTTTTGTATAAATTTTCCACAACTAAATGAATTTTTTGTTGATGTGAAGGTCAAGGTTCAAGGTTCACTCTCCTGTCATTCTGCGCTTACACAGGTGTGTGAGAGAACGTGAACTGCGGTTCCTCCTGCGTCGCGGTACACGGTGCGGTAAACACAGCAGGAGACACAGACACATTGAGTAGATGAACAGGCAAATATAGAAAAATAGATACACAGAAAAATAATAACAGGATGAGTGCAAAGAGTCTCTAGTGATGACACAGCAGGTAGTGGTCAGTGGTGATAGAAGGGATGACGGGGTTCAGCAGCCTATAGTAGGAAAGCAGTCCTGATCCTGGTGGTTTTGGTCCTCAGGCTGCAATGGCGCCTCCCGCATGGTGGAGGGGCGTGAGGGTCTGTGCTGACGCTATGGGGTCTCAAGTTGTAGGTGGTCTGGATGGTGGACAGGGGGTCCTGGTGATGGTCTGGGCATCTTCACTGGCCCACAGTGGTTCTGCTCCAGTGGGCTTCATGAGGCTGCAAGCAGAAGTGAAAAAAGGAATATTAACGGGCAGAAAAGTGCTTGCGTTCCCCCTTTGCTCACCAAGGAAAGTGTGTATACAGGATATATAGTTTATTCACAAGACAATAGTGGTTAAAATGGGATCTCACCGCTGGGGTCCGACTTGTGAGGCCAGTGTCACACAGCAGAACATGTCAGTCACTCTGTGCTCAACGACAACAACAACAGCAATATAATAACAATAAACAATAACAATAATAATAATAATCAGAAAACAAAGGAACCGCAGCTGTTCTCAGTGCAACACAGTCGACCAAAACTGTTGCAGTTTAACAGCACAGCGCTGCCATGGGACGCAAATTATTTTTATTAGTTATTAGTCATTTCTTACTTAAATTGTTTCCTCATGTTGAGCAGATGACACACAAATGGCAATAATACAAATATCACTGTTAATATAAAATATTACATAATATTTAAGCTTAGAAAAGCAAAATGAAATTATTATTATTTTTATTATTATTGTTGTTGTTGTTTTAATATTAAGTTAAAGTTACTGATGACGTCGATGTGGAATATTTAGATTATTATTTGTTATGTTGAATGTTTCTGTGTTGAACCTGTAAAAACACGGCAGGATTCAGGAATCAGACTTATATTCATCTGTTTTTATTGGGGGGATAAAGAGGGAAACATTTTTCTGTTCATAATTTCCCAACAAATTATTACCATATTTTCTAACATTTTTCTCAAGGTTTCATTTGTGTATCTGCATAAATCCAGGAAGGACTGTAGTTAAACTCAGTTATTCGCCGAACAAAAATACAAACATATAAAATATCCATGAAGAAGAAGTATTAAACTGTATTTTCCTTCACTGTGTGGAGACACATTCCCTCATATCCCACCGTGTGTGTGTGTGTGTGTGTGTGTGTGAGTATTTAATTTTATAAATATCTTCATTTTTATCATTTATAAAAACTTTTGTTTTATGAGAATAAAAAATTCCCTCGAATAACAAGAAAATCTGCTCAGAAAGTTTCTTCTCACCTAAATGAGCAGTAAATTCAAAGGAAAAATTTCTGTGCAGGAGCTTCATCTCCTATTTTACCAAACATGTCAGATTCCTCCTTCAGGCTGTGAAAGCATCAAACCTCCAGCGCTGGAACAGCTTCTCCTCGTGGGTTTCTGGCTCTACAGCCTCAGGTCTCATTTATCACAAATAAACAGTAAATCAAATCTCAGTCATAATGATCCAGCTTTCAAAAGACACACAGCAGAATATAATATAATATAATATAATAATATCAGGTCGATATTTTATCACTGAGCTTTAAAGCTGTAAGGTTTACAGGTGAACTTTTCCTTTGTCGCCTCAACTTTTTTTTTTTGACACTTTAGTGCTTTTTGTTTTAATTTTTAACGTTTGGCTTAAGAGTGCTGCACGTTTAGAAGAGATTTGCAAAGTCGACATTTGTGGAAATACTGGAAAAATGATTATTATAATACAACACGGCTGAAAATGTCAATTGTTGGCCCCTCTTAAATATTACTACATCCTGCCATTTATTTCAGGTTTTCAATACAATACAAAAAATCACAATAATTTCAAGTTCAGATTCACAGTGTATTTGGATTTTTTCAGTCCAGTCAAATCTGCAGTTTCAGTAAAAAATAATATTCAAATTTTTAAAAAGCATAGATTTAGCCAGTAAATTTTGGCTTCAGAGAAAACCGCATTATCAGAATTTTTCTAGTCACTTGTCGGTGAGAAGAAACAGTTTCTTCTCACAGTTCAGAAGAAGCGCAGCGGGGAAAAACACGAAACTTATACAGGCGCCGCAGTTCCGTCCAGAATTTTATTATCAATAAGCAATTGACCTGTAAACTCCAGGTTGTTAAAACACACAAATATAACTTTATACTCAGACATGAACTTCAACCCCACACGAATAAGACATTTTCAAAAACTAATTGCTCACGGATGTGCAGCCAAAAGAAGGTGGAAAAATTGCTTGTGTATAAATGAAAAGTTCTTCTTTCATTTTTGCTACACATATAAACAATGTGTTGTGTTCCTCTGTGATGTGTGTTTAGTAGGAGATGTACTGTTGCTACACGCCGAGGGAGGTGAAGACGAAGGAGAAGCGTGAAAACCAGCGTGAGCTTCAGTAATGAACGTGAACGACTGGAGGAGAAGATCTTTTCAGCAATTTGCTTTTCAGATGTGTGCAGATGAGCTGCAGGGAGATCAGGGTTGTGTCTCCTTGTCCTGCACATGAAATCACAGCAGTCGCTCTTATCTCCTGTTTCCCTCCGGGCCATGTGTGTCTGTGTGTATCCAGGCTGAACATTTCCCAAAAGTTTAATAATGCTCTGCAGGGGGTGGTGAACACTGTCCAGTCCGACACCAGGACCCACCATCCACACCGCATGCAACACGCAGCAGCCGACTCAACAACTACTAGCCACCATCTCCACTGACCTCCACGGACCATCATTGACCATAATTTCTCCTGACTTCCACTGACCATCACCTCTACTGACCACCATCTCCACTGACCTCTATTGACCACCACTGACCAGCAGCATCTGCCTGGACACTTACATTAGAAAGTGAGGTTTGCACTGGCCTTCACGTGACTCTGTTTACATCACCTTTTATTTTTATACATCTTTTTATTTATCTCTGCTTTATATTCCTCTTATTTCTGCCACTGTTTGTATTATTGATCTTATTGCTGCGGATCCCTGTTCACGTTGTTTTCTTGTCACCATGCTGAGCGGCACGAGGCAGCAGGACAGTAGTCAGCTGCTGATGTTGATGTTTCCCCACAGTGGTCAATTGTCACAGTCCGAACGTGTGTCTCACACACACACACAGGAGGCCAAGGTCGGGTTTCCAAGTGAAGGACATTATTGTCCCTTTACGGCCCCCAGCGATGCGCATCTCATCATTATTACAGAAGTTACGTAACAGTGGGTTCGCCCCCCCCAATACCCAATAAACCTGTATGTGTCTCCTGGCTCTATAATAAACACTATATGACTGGTGGGTGTGTCATAAAGCCCCCCCCCGTTCCTATGTCGCAAATCGATTCATCTGCATATTTTAAACGTCTCTTGGTGTCATTGTACATCTTTCTGCACATTTCTCTCTGTTTATTTTCTTTTTTAATATTTCAAAGTCTTTCTCGCTTTATATTTGCACAACTTAAATTTTCCTCATTTAATGCTCCCCCAGAAAAGAGATGTAAACCATATAAACCATCATTTCGTTTGTCACCTCATTCATTTTTCTCTATAAACCTGTCAGTGACGTAACACACTTTCCGCTGCTGCTGAATTACTGAATCGTTTTCATTATTTTGTTTTTTATTCTTAATAATGATTATTTAAAAAATTTATTATTATTATTATTATTATTATTAGTATTATTAGTATTGTGCACCGTGTTGTGCTGCCAGCAGGCGGCGCCACAGCAGAGGGGACGGAGACGGTTTGACAAAAAGATCCAACTATTTACAGCGTTTTGTCTTCAGTGGATTTTTAACGCAAATTCCACGGCGTTCGAATGAGCCGATACAGTTTTAAAGTGTATTTTTAGCAGGAAAACCAGTTTAAAACCACACGTTTTGCCGAGATAAAAATAAAATTTAATACGTGTGTCATATGTATGTGACTATGACGTGCAATGATCATTATGTCATCATGATGTCACACTGAGACGGTTTAACATTCAAACACAAGTGCGGTGAAAATTATTGGTTCACGTTACATGATATTATAATATTTCATATTACTGTCCAGCTCATACAGTCACCTGTGGGGAGTCCGGCCCCCCCAAAATTCACCTCGCATTTGGACACAAAGGAGTTTCCAGCGGAAACATCTCAACATGTAACAGATTATTTAAGACGATGGATTTAATTTCCGTTTAAACGTTACAGCTGCTGCACTTTGTATGATTCGGCCAGCAGGGGGCGACACCCCCCCCCCAGTGACACTGCCGTCTCTCAGTGACAGTCGTCCCCCTCGCTGTCCCCCTCCCTCAGTCCCCCCTGCAGGTTGATCATCTACTCTGTCTGTCGGTGTGAGTGAAAAAACAGGTAAAGACTCTCCAGGTTAGAGGTCGCGACCCCAGGGAGGCAGTGGCTGTCGATCAGGGTGAAGGACGAGAGGCTCGCCGTCACTCTGCCGCTCATATGAAACAGAGAAAAATACACAGACTCCCCCCCCCCGCCACACACACACACACCTTTCCAGGCGGATGAGCAGAAGATACGGTCACATCACGACCTGCTGTGATCGGTCCAAACTGCTGGACGCTGGAAAGCAGGAGATCACCTCAGATCTGGGGCTCCAGACCGCGAAACTTCCAGAAAAGACGGCTTATTTAATCGTTCCACATGTGCGCTGCTGGAAACTGCCGCCTGAGGACAGATGTGCAGCCAGGCGCTGATTTGACCTCCTCCTCACTTGTTGTGGTTTGTGTCAATGTGTGTTTAGGGCTTTTGAGGGGTATGAGGGGTCTTCGGGGGGCAGCAGTAACAGCCGTTCTGTCTCACTTTAAGCTCAGCTTTGGCCTAAAGCTGCAGACCTGCTGTTTCTGCTCAGTGCTGTTTGCAGTGCAGCACCAGGTGGTGAAGATGACCAGCTTTGACCCAACACGTGCTGCTACGGATTGAGGGAACTTGAAGGGTGTCCGTGTGCCATGTTTTCCTGCAGCGTCTTCGTCCTGCTCGCCGGAGTGACGAAGGAGGAGCTTTTGGCTTCCAGTCTAGATATTGCTGTTTTCCTCTCCTTGTTTTCTGCCCCCCAGTCCAGTCTCAGCTGGACGACTGCAACTCCCACCTCTCCTCTCTTCCAGCCCCAACTGTCCAGCCTCTCAGCGCAGAAGCGTGACAACATAAGTGTCCCCCTGTACCTCCTCTCTGCTTCTCTCTCCACTGGCTTCTTGAAGCTCCTGTATCAAGTCCAACACCTTGGTTATGGTCCGTGGGACCATCAGCAGATCTGGACCCCCCGCCCCCCATAGCCCAGCATGAGCTCTGTTCTCTTCCACATCTGGTCACTTGGATGTCCAACACACAAGAGGCCGAAAACCCAAAGTGCAGGTTCTCCGTTTTAATTCCGATGAGGTGGAATGAGCTCCTCCCTCTGTCCCTCGGAGCAGCTGAATCCCTCCCAGCCCTCAAGAAGGACCTCAAACCCATCTCGGTTGGATTTTGGAAGATCAAAGGTGACCAGCTGATAAGCTGGCGAGACCGAAAATAATCCCAAACAGCCACTTGTTCTCCGTTAATTTTAGTAAAAAACTGAAAATTCTCCCCAGGTTGGAAGGCTTCTCGGCCTTTTGGCTAAGATCAAAGTGTGGAGCGTGACGTTTGAATGCGACGTTGAAAAAAAGATCTCGGCAGCGTACGGAGAAGCGCGTTCGTCTCGGCTCGGAGAGCGCGGAAACGGTGGCGGGAAGGCGGAGGAGAGGAGGTGAGGAACAAAGGAGGAAGGATGGAGAGATGCTTGGGCCGCAGGGCCGCGGCCTGTGAGGAACGACGTGGGATGGGACACATGTGGGTTGCGTTCAAGACAAACAGCCTCGCAACAACTTTCTCCTCCTCTCGTGAATAACAGGGCGTGTGGCAGGGGTCTGGACGCCATCCCGGGGGGCTGGACGCCCTTCTTTCTGCTGGCGACATCCCCCGGTGCCACTTTCCAACAGCCAGACGTGATCCTCCCCCGGCTGCCCGAATTGCGTAAACCTCCGGGTCGCTCCAGAGAAGCGCACGGAAAAATTATTTAAGGATGCTGACGTGAACGTGAAGTGTTTTTACGGCTCAGTTATTTATCTTCATAATAAGTCAGGGCCTGGATTACGGAGGAAAAATTAATTCCGGAATGACTTCATAATTCAAAGCCCTGACACCCAGAGGCTGTGGGTTCGGTCTTTGGTTTAACGCCGCCAACTCTGGGAATAATAGCATCTCGGTGAAAAAAGTTCCATCGGCTGGTTACTGGTCGACGTGTCCTGTGCTCAGTTCCAGGCTGCAGCCCCTAGTTCTCATGCTTCCTGGGTCTTTGGACAAGTAACAGTTCCAACCTCTATATGAGCTGTGCCAGCAGTTTTAATGGTCCCATATGGGCTGTGCTGGTGGCACCAAGAGCTGAACCCGTCCACGTTTATCTGACACGTCCACTTTGGTCAATCCATGCACCGTTTTACCCATTTATCCAGTAATTTCCACTACGTCACACAGGGTGAGCCCCTTGAGCCCCGGCTGGACGTGGGACTTGAACCTGTGTTCTCCACTTGCGGGTAACTGTCCTTTTATACGTGTGTTGAACCTTCAGCTGAGCTCTCCGCACGTCGACTTTCCCGGGGAGGGGAGGCCTTTATCTTCCTGCTTTGTCCATTTAAACCTCCAAGTCGCTCGGAGGTCACTTGTGATTCGGCAGAATCGCAGCTTCACACTTCGATAAAGAAAAAAGGCGGTAAAATGAGCCGGAGGGCCCCCCGAGAGCCGGAGCGGGCTTTTCTCCGCTTCCTCCCGCTTTCTGCCAATAAATCACAGCGGCCGATTTCCTTGACGCACTTGTAAGTGGAATGTTAAAAAAGGGGGGGGGGGGGGGGGAANATGCCGGTATTTCGACTTTCTGATTGCAAAGGTCGCTGGGATTTACATTTGGCAGCTCTGAGGAGACACATCTGCCAGGGAGCTGGAGGAACAAAAACACACATTTCTGTCATTGCAGATTCACGTCTGCCGCTGCTTCCTGTCCTCACCCCCCCCCCCCCCGGCCCCACCCGGCCCCCCGCCGTGGGTTATTTTCAATACACCCGCTGAGTGACGCGCTGTAGTTGTGATTCTCTCTATCTTTTTACATAAACTAGGCAAGAAGAGCTACCGGTGGTGAGAAAAAAGTCGAGCTGAACTTTGAAAAAGGAACGACTGGCTGAAGGGAACGTAGTCAGACGAACCAAAAATAAAACATTTCAAATACAGCACCTGATATTCTTCACCGCAGCGTAGCCACGTGCGGAGATGCGTTACGTATCGAACAGAAAATAAGAAAAGTGTTAACTGTCCTGCGGCCGTGAGGATGAACCGGTCCAAAGGTGCACAGTCCAGAAGAACCTCCTCGGCACGATTGTCAAACGACGGCTGACCGTCCACCTGGCCGCCGTTTTTAGGCTTGACCATCGACACAGCTGACCATCGATGGGATCGACCATTTGTACAACAGCCGTTGGTAATGTTGACCACCGACGGGTACAACTGTTGATAGAATCGATTGCTGAGATGACCGACCGATGGATTTGGCCATTTATAGGATCACCAACTAAGGGAACTACCGATGGGTTTGACCGTTGGCACGACTGAGCGCTGTTGGGATCGACCACTTATCGATCAGCCGCTGGTAGCACTGACCACCGATAGACCCGACGTCGGTCATCACTATTGACCGTTCACGTGAGCGACCGCTGGTGGTTTGCACTGATTTGACCCTTTATAGAACCAACTACTGATGGAACAGATAAGATGCCACTGACCATCCAACAAACTCGACGTTCCTCCTGGCTTGAGCTTTGAAACCTGGTGACTTTTGCTGCCCCAGTTGGGTGCGTGACCTTCCGCGGGCAGCACCAAGCCGCCATCTTACCCCCCAGTGGAGCGGACGGAGTTACCACACTCGGCGCTGTAGCTGCCCCAGTTGGGTGCGTGACCTTCCGCGGGCAGCACCAAGCCGCCATCTTACCCCCCAGTGGAGCGGACGGAGTTATCACACTCGGCGCTGTAATTGGCCTCACCCTGGGCAGCCCCGCGGCCGCGGTTGTGACACAGCACAGTTCTACTTCAAAGACAAGGAGACCAGGGACCTCGGGTCCTGCTCCATACGGGCTTTTACGGAGCCTTAACTAAAACCTTGTTGGACAAATTAAGGACGGTTAAAGTCGGCCGCTCTGGCTTGCATCAGGAGACCGTGCAGGCAAACTGCTTCGGTCATTTCAGAGCGAGGCCCCGGTGATTATCTGCGCTCTTTAAACTCACAAATCAAGTTGGGGTCCAGCCTCTGGGGGGTCAGGGTGTGTGTTTGTGTGGGTGTGATTGCCTGGGGGTGAGGGTTGGGCAGTCAGGGAGAGACCTAGTGTTCCGTCCCCTTTAAACTGACTTAGTTTAGCTCTCTTCTGATCAGGATAACCAGCCAGGAGGCCGTGACATCAAGTCCCCCCCCCCCCCCCCCCCCCCCCCCCCCCCCCCCCCCCCCCCCCCCCCCCACCCCCCGACACACANAACCCCCCCCCCCCCCCCCCCAAGGTCGATACCTGATGTGAACCCATCTCATGGCGGTGCCGGTCCAAAATGAGAGTCGACGGGTGGAGTCAGGTTCCACCTCAACAGCCCCGGTAATAAGGTCTAAACGCAGCCCTGCAGTGGACTGTTGGCTCCAAAGAAGCCTGTCGGTGGTGAAGCACCTGAGCACCTGCACGCGGTTCACTTTCTCCACCACTAAACACAGTTCAGACACAGCTCATGGAACAGACCGGAATTTATTCCAGACAGAAGGAAACAACAAGTGCGAAATTTGTGTCAGTTGGTATTTTGAGCTCGTGGCCAGTTATTATTTACAGTGTCGAGTTTGTAATCGGATATTTCGATTTCGCTCTTGTGGTTCTGTGAGACCTTATGATGTTGTAATTTTGCCGTTCTAGAACTTGGACGCTCATTTGTCAGTCTGCACTTTCTCTGTGTGTTTGATCTGTTGAAAGGACCTACTGAGTGTGAACTTGAGTTCGATCACGTCTCCAAGGATGGCCAGCATCTGGGCTGTTCTGTGAGATGGAAAGAGGTGACCACGACGTCTGGTATGTTAGTAAATGACCTTCATGGCCAGTGGTGTGGCAGAGGATGGTTGAGGATTCCTTCGTGATCTTAGGAAATGACCGTCGGGTCCAGTGAGATGGTAAGAGATGACCTCATTCTCCTCTGGAATTGTAGGAGATGATCTTGGTTTTCTAAAGGACAAGAGGTGACCATGCTATCCAGCAAGGCTGTAAGAGATGACCACGATGGGCAATAGTACGACAGGGGATGGCCATAGTTCCCTGTGAGATGGTAGGAGATAATCGAGATGTTAAGATATAACCATGATGTCCAGTGGTCACAAAGATGACCAAGACTTTCTGTGGGATTACAGATGACCTTGGTTTCCTATGAGACGCTACGAAATGACTGTGATGCCCATCAGCAGTGTGTGAGATTGCAGTTCACTAACACACACACACACACACACACACACACACACACCCTGTGAACTCCAGCAATGTAAGTCACCCTCTGAGAGAGTCACGGGTGAAGCGCCGTGGTCTCTCGTCCAGCTCGGCCACTCGTCCTTGGACATGAGTGACGGCCACCACGGGGGACAGCAGATGTATATTCCGAGCGCAGAGCTCATCCGCCACCCGCGGCCGGCCACTAATCATCTCCCTGGGACACGGCACACCTTGGCTGCGACCTCACACATCTCCTTCCCCATGCTTCTGCGGCACCTGCTGGTTTCAGCCGACACGCCTCTTGGCTTCTGCTCTTTATTTACTTCATCATAGCTGTTTCGCTCACCTTATACACACACTTCACGTGGCGCGTAGTTTCGCCCTGAGCAGCTCGTACAGCTGAGCCGGTTTACCAAGACCCTCCTGGACTAGAAAAAACTACCTTCTGGTCACAGGTCCTCAACCACTGGTCAGCTGTCTGCCCTCAGCAGTTTGTCCTCCTTTTATTTTTCCTCATATTTCATACATACAGACAGACAGATTATTGGATACCTTACAATGTCAGGTTTGTCACCTGAACGTCTTGTAATGATTTGCTCATTTATAGAATGTTTACTGTATTAAGTGAAGGGAAGTACCTTCTCTAGGGTACAGCAGCAGGATTTGAACCTGGGACTTTTGGCAGATCTACCAGGGCTTTCACCGCATGCTGGGCCCCAGACCACCCTGGGCCATAGTGAAACTCGGGGAGGTGTAGTAAAATATGCTGTGTTGCTGTGAAGCCGAGTTCCCTTCCTTGAAGTTCAGACTGATCCCTGTCAGGAGGTCCTTGGTCAAGACCCTGGTTGTCAAACAGCAGATCGCAAGGTCAGGGGTGTGAACCGCTTGTGCGGGCAGGAAAAGGCCACTTCTGTGCCAGGATGCTCTGCAGGTGTGGTTAGCTTCACAACCTGCTTCACCAGCTCCCATTTTACTCCAGCCCCGGGCCACTTGCCACCTCTCTGTGGTCCAACCTCTCCCCAACATTTCTGGAGTGACTCCTGCCGCGGGACCTTCCTGGAATGTATCTGAGGTCCTGGCTGTTTTGTGCCGGTTTGCCCGCGTGTTCATTGTGTATTTGTGTGTGTGTGTGTGTGTGTGTGTGTGTGTGTGTGTGTGTGAGTCCCACCACCAGGACCCTGTTGCGCCTCAGCCATTAAGCCCCACTTCCGGCCTCGCAGCTGAAGTGTCTGTTCTGGCGAGTTCTCCGGAGTGACCGTAAAAAGGATGTTTGCACATTTTGCACGTGTTCGCTCCATAATGGGGCCGTTGAAACGCTCCAGCTCACCTCACACCCTCTCGAACCGACACCTGCAAAACCCGCAAATTGGCAACCGGGGCCTTTTTAATATAGTGCGCGGTGAAGTGTCCATAAATCACTCAGAACCGAGCCAGAATCGCAGGGTTCGGGGGGGGCAGGTTCACCGGGGCGGTTATTAACTCGTGTGCTCCTGTTACACCCCGACAGTGAGGAACATTACCACGTTGCCTCGGTTTCGCGGCAACTTCGGGCCAGTCGTACCCCAGTGGGGCGAAGGAATTTCCGCAATTCTGCAAACAACATATAAGCCCTAAGACAAACAGTAACTGAAACTTCACTTCCAGGAGAGGGGACTTGGGGACTCGCCGTGTGTACGTTTTGAGGATGATACTGGACCGCGCTTAAATCCAGGCCATTCCAGAAGATTCTTGGCATCGCCAAGTGGCTCGCGGTGGGATGGGCCGGAGGAAACCGGCTCGCTCTGGCTGCGTCCGCGTGTGTGAATGTGTGCGTTCGCACCCAGACAGCTCCACACAACGCACACCTTCGATTCACGCCTCCCACCGGAGGCCGAACGGTTCCGGCAGACAAATACACCTGTATTTCCACAGTTTTGTGTCGACGGGGGCCGCGGCTCTGTTGACACGACGCCGGAGGGTGCGGGACGGCGGAGCCCCCTGGAGCTTCAGCTGAGCCCGGCAGCCGTGGGGTCGCTCATAAAGGGCCCACTGTGGAGAAGCCCGGCGCTTTGGCGTGTTCCAGACGCAGGGCAGGGTTGCTGTTGCTGCCAGACGTGCGGGACCCTGTTTCTGGACTTTAATTTTCTCAGCGGGTTGTTCATGTGAGCGACTGATTTAATGTTGAAACCACATGAATGAAAATGAAAAAAAAACACGAAGGACATAAAAGTGCTAAGTAAAAACAAACTTGCTTCCTGCCACTGCGTTGTATATATTTAAATTCGATGTAAAGCACTGCGATGTGGGCAAAACACACTTTTCAGCCCTCTGTGGTACCGAGGGGACCTCGGAGGGGGGGCTGGGGTTCTGCAGGGCACCGTTCTGGGACCCATCGGTTTCTTTCCTCTTTCCAAACTGCAGGATGAGTGCCAGAAAGGGGACGACTGAGGCGTGTGCGTGGGATGCTAATGCTTGGCTTTGCTCCGAGCCGGGTCCAGGGGTCTGTAACAGTGAGCGCTGAGCGGGTCCGATCCCGGGACCTTCTGCCGGGGATGGGAAACAACAAACGGGAAAGAGAAGAGGGGGTCTGCCTGTCTCTCTCACATTCTCTCAGGTTTGGGTCAAAACGTGCGGTTAAAACGGACGGGATCACATTCACAGCCGGTTTCTTACGCCGCGCAGTAAATAAAGATGAAAAAATGACGGTGCTGCGTGACCCGCGGTTAATTGTTATTAGATCAATACCCCTGGAACCGCCTTCTCCTCCCACCCTGCGCTTTAGCCGCAGTCAACTGTGCCGCTTCAGTGTCTACAGTGGATTTATTTATATTATATTTCGCGAACTGACCTTTCGCTGCCGGGGGCAGAAGTGTGGGTGGGGGTGGGGTCCATGTGCAAGTGATTTGGCCCTGCGAGCCGGGCGACAGGATCAAATGGGCTTTTTTACTGCCTAATGCCACCGCTGCTGATGTCAATTGGGGTCCCCTGGCTGTGATATATCTCACACTCGACTTTCTCTAATGAAAAGAAGGCCTGGCCGACCAACCCGACCGGGGTGTTTTTCCACCCCCCCCGTTCCTCTTTCAGGGCTTTTCGGAGCACGTGGTGCAAACGCAAGGCCGAAGCTCGGGAGGTTCGGCCGACTGGTCACGTCGTATAATTGATTTTGCGTAGGGCAGATGTTTGGAAAGTGTGCGAAAGCGGGCCTCCCAGTAACGTGTGGTGTGACCACGGCGGACGCTTCGGGGCAGGTGCGCGATTACTCACACGCACTTGACCGTTCTGTAGGGACCACTGCACCCCTGCCCGGGGGGAAGGAGGGAGGACACCAGCCAGACAGGGTTACAGGAGGCCAGGGGCAGGAGGACAACACGGACTGGTACTGTTTTCCCGTACCCTAGATCTCCGTCACGACGGAAGGATGGAGAACGGGAGATGACCGGGAGCCGTCGATGAAGGAAGGTGGAAACGTCTCCATTGGGGGCCGTTGCAACGTAAACTGACCACAACAGTGGAAAGGATACGGCAGATGAGCGTGCCTTGCAGGACCAAAAGGTGGCGGTATTTCTACAGGGAAACGTTAACCTAAAGACGAACGCAAATGCTCGGGCTGCAAGGGATAGAATTCCCGGTCATCTTATAAAGGTAACGCTGAGATGTTGTCCGTTATTATTGTAGCATTGATGCCACAGCACGAAACCAAATCATCTCTTATGCTTTTACTGCAAGAATGGAGGTCTTGGCAGCACCGCCAGTTATTTAAACAAAGTAAAGGAACGGTTTGTTGAAGTAATATAACATGATATTATGTAAACTACGTTATTTATGCTGTCAAATAAAGTAGGCGGAAAAAACGAGGTGAGGCCACTCAGCACTGTGTCGCTGGCAGCCGTTGCCTGTAAACAGAGTAATGGCTGTCAGGCCGGGGCTCCAGACGGGGTCGGCTGCAAGTAACAGGGGTGGCCAGGGGCCCCCCCCAGCAGAGAAACGGCCCTAAATGTGTCTTTGAAAGCAGCAGCGGCTGAGCGGGAAGGTGAGGGGGAAGCACCCCCCGTGCCGACCGGCCACCGACAGCCGTGGCGTTTCCCTTGATGAATGGCTTTACAAGCCCCCCAAAGGAATGGGAGCTGAAACAGTGAGATTTTATTCTTCTGTTTTATAGCCCCTGTGTCAGGATGGGCCCCGTGTTTGTTTTATGGCCGGTCCTGACCTCGGCGTGGACAAGGGGGGGGGGGGGGGGAGGACGGGCGCATCCTGAGGATGCCAAANAAAAAAAAAAAAGGGGGGGGGGGGGGGGGGGGGGGGGGGGGGGGGGGGGGGGGGTGAGGACGGGCGCATCCTGAGGATGCCACAAATGCGTGGCCAGGAGCTTCGCAAACAACACTGCGTCCGCTCTCAAAGCCAGGATCCACCAGCCACCGTGGGGACCGCCGCGGAGAGACCCTCAGACTGTTATCTACCCTCATATCTGTTCTGTCAGCGAGATGTGGAAACCTGAGGAGGGACCGGAAGGAGCCGATGAGATGCGACGGGTGCAGCTGAGGGTGAGGCGTGGTGTCAAAGGGGACGTGCGCTCCACATGCTTTCCAGAAAGCCTGTTAAAAAGAACTATTGCATTGTGAGGGTTTTGTTGATCACTTTGGAGAAATGATCTCTGCTAATAAAGGTTACGAGAAGACAAAGGCCTTGTGTGACATCTCATTTTTTTCCATCTCGTGCCAAGATCTGGGCCAGTTGCACACATCCTTGAAACTTCCCCGGAAAGCGGAGCGGACGCTGTCAGAGGTGCTCCACGGCGGAAGCTCCCAGTCCGAGTTTCACACGGCTCGATCGTAATGGGAGAATTCGGGCAACCGAGCGAGCCGGCAGTTAGCTCGTCTGTGTCGATTAAACGTGAGGAGAACATCGACCCCGAGGCCCTCCCCGTCAGAGCTCCCGTTCCCCAGAACTGTCCCAGATGTTGGCTGTCACCGCTGCCGCGGCGGAATCTCGAGGTCGGGCGTATCGTGTTTCAGCGCCACACGGGACGGCTTGCCGCGAGGCCCCCGGGCCCTGTCGCAGGCCCACGGTCGCACCCGGACCGACGGCTCTGACGGGGGAGGCTAGCGCGCAGGCAGGAACACACCATCTTTCCCAATGCAGATGTACGTACAGACAGAGTGTCTGGCGTGTACCGCGGTGCCGAAAAGACAACAGCCGTGACACTGTTCGCAGGTCGAGGGAAATGACAAGAAAAGGCTTGATCGCGGTCGGCGGCTGTTAAGAGCAGCTTTATCCTCGGGCCCAAACAGAAGCCCAGCACTTACTGAGTGTAAAGCGCTTGCAGGGCTGCCGTTCGCCTCTTCCACAACATTTCCATCCAAGTCTCGGGATTATTCCCAAAAGGGAAGCTGATCTAGTTAGGCATTCGATTTCCTCGCGGGATCGGCTTCCTCCGAGCAGATACACCATCGTTTTGATGTGATTGGTTTGTTTTTTCACGTGGAAGCTCCCCGTGGGACTCTCCGCCAGCCACATGCCAGAGCTATGTTCGCCCAGTTGCCAGCACGTTTCTCCGTACAGTATTTCTCCCCGCCTTGTTTTTACAAATGGCATCATATTTTCGTTTTTTAGCCGCCTATATCGCGCCGTTCAATTCCACCCTGAGCGGGTTTTCTGTTAACCAAACAAACACGTGCTGATTTCAATTTGCCTGCCTATCACCACATGAAAGGTCATTCCCAGATGTCCCCTGAATCAACATACCTATGTGATGAAAGGTCACATGTGTGTAAACACAAATGAGTGCAACCCCATGTTACTGAAAATCCCATGAGCCCGTTCTGACAAGAAAGGGGTTTCCAACCTGGAGGGGGATGACCACTCAGCAGATGGCACAAGTCCATAAGAGAAAACGTGTATGTGGTCTACCGGAGAGATGGAGCCGCTGTTTCACCGTCTAACTTTTCACAGGAGGGTTTATTCGGTTCTGTTCTGTGTTGGAGTCTACAGGAAAGACAGACCTAGGGCGGTGTTGTTCATCATGGCCTACAGGAGACAGACTGGGGTCTATTCTGTATGTTTTGGTCTACAGGAAGGTCAGAAGTAGGGTCGTATTATCGCGGTATGAAGAAGACAGACTGGGGTCTAATCTGTGTGCTGAGGTCAACAGGAAGGACAGACGTAGGGTTGTACTGTTTATCGTGGTCTACAGGAGACGAGCTGAGGTCGGTTCTGTGTGTGGAGGTCTGCAGGTGGGACAGACCCACAGTGACCCTGACTAGAGGGAGGCCCACAGGTACGAGTGACTAAGACTTCACTTACGTACGGCTGGGGTCTAGAGGTGAACACGGAAGCGAGCGCTTCCTCGTAGCAAGGGGTTTTCAGGAAGGGGCCCAGGAAGATTTTGAGAAAAGTTTGCTTGCAATTAGCCTGAAGAACTTCCTAATGTAGTGAAGAAAAAGCTAATTCTTCATACTTTATCTTTCCCCTTCTTTCAAACAGAGGGAGACATGCACTTTCAATCTTCTTCAAACACTAAGAAAATTGATCTGAAGCTTTCGCTAAATATAATGCCAGAGCCCCGAATCTGATGTCATTTCCCTCCTGTAATGAAATTGGCTACAGTTCGAGTGTCTGGTATGAGTTTTGCGCAGATAAACTTTACTGATAGTAGCTATGACAAAACAGATGTTGCCCCCCCCCCCCCCCCCCCNGCGCAGATAAACTTTACTGATAGTAGCTATGACAAAACAGATGTTGCCCCCCCCCCCCCCCCGATGAGGTGCTTCATCATCCTCTCCATTGTTGCTTTTGAAGCCACAGTTTATTTCATTTGTGAAGTTTTCTAAGGTCACTGAAAGGCTTTACATGTAAACATCATTAAATTAGATTGGTCTCCTGGAATCTGTCTTCAGCTGCACCCTCAGTCTGGTTAACATGCCTCTGTTCTCTGGAAAACAGCCCTGATGTTCTAAGCTACCTGACACTAACACTTTGGTTACAAAAATATTTTCTGACTTCCTGACAGGCACGACTCCCTGGTCCTGACGTTGTACCCTCGATCCAGGGCCTGGCGCTAAATTCCTCCACCGAAAAGGACCCTGCGGTACCAACCAGTAAACCACTGCCCCGTGCCCAAACCTACCGCTGTAGGTTGCCACGAATACCGGGGGGCTCAGATAAATGAACAAAGGCATTTATCTGAGCCCCCCGATAGCAGATAGCAGAAAGCCAGAAGTTAAGGAAAATAAACGGTGTCCCCTGCTTTCGAGGTCTCGCTCGGCGTGCCATTACGCGGCAGTGCGTTTTGGTGACCCCGCGCTGCTTTGTGGGCTCTGAGTTAGGGCTCTTATTCTGCACGGGAGAGAGGCAAATAGGCTGCGTGTCACGGTGTGTAAACCACTCGTCTGTCGTGCCACAAAAGGCCAACTGCCGCCTCCGATTACCTTTGGGAACTTTTCACGGCAACTCCAGAATGTTTACCGCATTCCGACAGCCCCACTTAAGCCGGCTGCCACTTTGGCCATATTTATCCATCGCCTTCTCGGGCCAGAAATCCCTTTCTCTCCAGCTTGGATCGGCCACGGTTCAGCCAGAGATGGACTCGGGTTTAGTCGCAGCCCACTTTCTGCACGCACGCGGGTAATCGGGGAGGATGCCGGCTAATGAGGGGGCTAATAGCTCACGCCGACCTTTGCTTCGCTCCTCTGCATCGGGGCTCCCGTGGGCTGGCAGTCGGGCCACGTAATTGCTTCCATGAAGCTCCGTGTGCCCCCTGTGTCTGCACTCCCCCCTCCCACCCACCTTCTGCGGGGAAAAGTGCTCGCGTTGTGACACTGATTGTGGGCTTACCTGCCACAAACTGTCACGTCTCATTACGTGCAACACAGCACCCGACACAAACAGCCTCTCACTCTCAGTTCTCCGCATGTTTTCCAAAGATTCGGACGAAGCTATTCCTGCTCCACTCACCCGCCGAAATGTGTCAATAATGCTGATGCCGTTGCAGTTGTTTCCACCCGTAACTTGCCAAAACACACGCCGCGTTTACAGAAACACTAGTTTTGGAAATAAAGGCACAGCGTAATGGAATGTAGCACATACACAGCCTGCTTTCTATCACAGTGTGGGGTGGGGGGCGCATAAAAGGTTGTGAAGCTTAATTTTTGAGTGATGGTGAACACCTGCCGGCCAGGCCAACCTGCGGCACTCGCTGGGCTGCTGCTCACTGTAAACTCCACTAAACGGGGGGCTGCCTCCCGGGCAGAGACATCTGCACTGTAGGCACGCTGAGTTGTGAATTCTGACCACAACAAGGAGCTGAGGAGCAGGGCAGAGAATGGTGAGGACTTTGGCTCGACCTGGACGTGGGGGGGCCACGCGACCACAAAATAAGGACTTTAATCACAGAAAGTGCATATCGGAGCGTGAACATGGGTGACGGCTGACACGCTTAAATGAGCCACCTGAACATACAGTTAACCTTTGGTGCTCCCAGGTCTCCCGTTCCCTTGGGACGATATTCTTAGCACCGCTACTCGTAAAGCAAACTTTGAGCCAGCTGCCAAATCCAAGACGTCGCCGACACGTCTAATTCTAACACCCCGAAGCCCATAGATCTCACGAGCAGCCAACCTGGCTCTCTCCAGAACTCAAGCCTGATCCAGGTGTGCCTGATTTTGACGGTCCTAACAAGCTACGTAATTCGGATAATCGTTGGGAACTGACATATGTGCCAACTGCGTTCCATTACCCTCGGATGGATGAAAACGGTTTAATAGAATAATCGGGTTTCTCTCACCGCATAGATCGCATTGTTCTCATTCTAGTGCCCTTGAAAGGGGAAGGTCCTCCCGGGAAATGAGTCCTTTTGCCGAACCTGAGCCCCGCGTCTGCTCTGTCTTCCACAGTCGGTTACGTTGGAAATGCAGAGCAGTCGGAACAAGCAATTCAGCATAAAAGATGGATGGGGTGGAACTAAAAGGGCAAGAGTGGCTGATTGACTGTCAGGATAGAGACCAGATGTATCGCATCATCCACGTTACGGCTGTTGGAGAAAGGGTCCACGTAAGGGTATTTGTGCTCGGGGAAATGTGTACTAAAAACCTCCATTCATCTCTCACGACAACACACGAGGTGTTGATATGAAAGATCTCAGCTTGCTGCTGCTTCCTGTGTCCTTGCAGGCAGATCTGTTTCCATGCTGCCGTTTGGGTCGTACCTGGTCCTACAGAAATCCTCTTAACGCATCCTCCAGCGATTTTTGGCTGAGGTTTAATGTTCCGTTTTACACCATCTGTCTGCTCACCTGAAAGCTGTGTGTGGGCCAAAACGAGACCGTAAACCTCGTGAAATTCACGAGAACGTCGGGGATGACCCCCGCAGATAAACCTGCCACGTTGGCCGCCGTCGCCGTGGGTCACGCAAATATTTTCCTCGGCTAACTCTTGGGTCACTTGGCCGTCGTCCTCTACTATCCGTCCTCTGTAGGCTGTGGAGCTTGATGCCCCCGGAGGCCGGGCGACGTTGTCAAAACTAATTAGTGACGGACCTCCACGTCTGTGTCTGTTTAGCCGAAACATTGCTTCCGATACCAGCGGAGGCCTAGCGGGACATCGGATTTGACTTCTGAAGGGTGATTAGAAGTGATTCTACATCTTGTTTATTTCACTAATGTTTGGAATCTGCTACAGTAGGCTCCGGTTCAGAGTAGTTAATTTATCCTCTCAAAATTAATCTGGAAGCTTAAAACGAGAGGCGGATAGAGTTTCGGAGTCTAGCAATTCGAACTTCAATTACACATAGTCCAAAAATACTTGTTGCCAAAGTTTTGAGTCTCTGACAGGCTCTTTCCGCTGGGAATGAACTTGGCTGTTGTCTCCCATGGTGATCGTGGCAGAGAGGCAGGCCTCCAGTGAATGCGAAAGGGGGATCGAGCAGGGACCTCGTATGCTGCCTCAGCGCGTGTTTGTGTTGAAAGCCAAAACCTTGAGTTAATATTGTGGCCTCAGAGCAGAGCAACTGGTTGCAGGCAAAGAGGGCGGGTGGAGGGGGATATGTCCTGAGAAAACACATGCCATCCTTGAGAGCTGATGTCAGTGGGAGACCCACAACCTCCACTGGTCCTCGTGAAGAATTGTCTGTCAGGATGGTGGACCGAGGTTCTCCGTTCCCACAATAAACAGAAAATGTCAGACAGTGAATGCTTGGGAACTGGGAAGCTCTGGAAGAGGGGAAGGTAGCCACTGTTAATGCCCGTGGCTCTTGCCATCTATGGCAGCAGAGATAGTGCAGAACATACCGACCTGAAACATATTCATGACACGAACAATCAAGCTTCTGACTCAAGTTCAACCCCTACACAGTGACGGTGTGAGAGAGAGAGGATTTTACCCAGAGAAATGTTTATGTTCATCTTTTTTATTGCCTTCATGTAATTTGTGGTTTTTCTCTCAACTTTGATTTGACTGGTGACCATTTTGCTGTTTGTTTTTTTTTTCACTGACTGACTGACTGATTTTTTTTAGGCTAATGTTCTCCTTCTTTTTGTTTAACTCCTTCAGATATCCAGCTTCTCTTCAGTTCCCACTACCAGCCCCCGTCCTCCTCATCCACTGTTGTCCATAATATCTACAGGATTGCTGAGCTCGTGACAGCACCTTCACACTGAAACAACTGGAATCATCTCCCTTATGTGCCACCACATCATCCCCACTGCAAGAGCTCTTCACTCAGTTTTCTCCATATCAGCTAACCCTGCTGGCACGGTGCTAAGCAGCAGGGCAAGGTACCTGCAAAACGGATATTCACATGTGACCACACGACGGCTCTGTGAAGAATAAGCACAAGACAAGTCCAGTGGACTTACTGGACTTCTGCGTCTCCACCGAAGCCACGTTTGCCCATTCCTGACAGCCCCATCCACAGGGTAACCCACATTCTGTCAAGAGATGATTGTCGTCTACTGATGCAGCAGATGGAGAGAGCAGTGCCTACCTGTCTGTTGAGCAACCTGAACTAAACAGGCCAACAGCCTCTGGTCTTAGTAAGAAACAACACAGGATTTGTGAAAGCATTTCACTAAAGTTTTTAAGTCAAATTTATGACTGCATATTAACAACATTTCTTTCCTGGTCAGACTACGGTTCAGTCTGTTCGATCTCCATAACTTTCCATAGATATCATAATGGAAAGTACAAGACATCTAGACAAGCAGTCATAAAGTGGTCTTTAAACAATTTCCAAACATGCTTCTAAAACAGTTTGTGAATTTATGAAGCATAAGTTGCTTCAGTGTTGAACGGCAGAGAGTGTAATGGAGATGGTTACGGGCAGCAGCGCTGAATTCTGAGCCGCAGTTCGGTCTGTCACAAATCAGGCTTTGACCACCGAGATGGTTATGCTCAGCTTCCCGTCCAAGTCCCGCAGAAGACTGTGAAAACTTTTATGACCTGAGACAAGTCTCCGTTTACTCAGAAAGTACACAGAAGATGACACGTGGGCCGTCTTGGGCCGAGCCAACAACTGAAGCCCAGTCAATCGGTCAGTCGATGAATCGGTCAAATTTGTAGAATGGTAGCTGCATTTCTTAAACAAATGTAAATATTACAGATGCTCTTTCCAGTTGTGGTCATAAATAAAACGAGCCCCCTCTTTGTTGGAAATTCTCAATAAAGTTTCCAAAGCGACCGACTGAGCTACGGCCTTCTGTTTCCAGAGCAACCAACCAGTTCTCTCCAACCGGTTATTATCTAATAAAAGGCCCCAACGGATGCTCTTGTTCCATTTATTGGAGAATTGAAAACAATGGGATTTTTTTTTCTTCTGTTCAGCATCAATGGTTTTCCACCATAATGCAGAGCTGTTTCACAACTATCTCAGTGCCTGTGAATAGACCGCATGGACGGCGCATTCCTCTACAGCGGCAGCGGTTTTTGGTGGACTCCTTCCAGAAGGGTTTTGAAGCAGCTAAGTCCTCCATTCAAATAATCCCATATGGAATGGCATCGCCGGAGCAGCAACAGCCAGTCTGAAACCACAACTTCCAATTGCACCGTCTGATGGATGATTGTTACGGAGAGCCTGGCGTTCCATTGTCTCCGGGCCGCTCTGATCCCGTCTCAAATTGCGACCGAAGCCGGCGTGGTTTGCAGCGAAACGCCGAGGAGATTCACACACACACGCCGGGCAGCCTGTCTGATGAAGTGACAGCATAAACACCAGTGTATTGATCACTGCATTTCAGTCCTGCAAGTAACATGAATACAAGCCGTTGTTGCTCTTGTGTATGAAGGATCAAAGGCTCAGTAGTTGTTCTCGCATGTCTGTCTGAGATCTTAGCATTACTGAAAAACACCCTGCGTGTTATGCTATAAGCGCGTGATTCATTCTCTGTTGGACACATGATGGACCCTCTAACACAAAGGTTCTGGATGGTTTTTGCACCAGTTCCTTACACAGTCATGGGTGGTAGAGGCAGGGGCCTATTCCTGCATCTCAGGTTGCTTCCGCTGAATTGACTCTTCAGGACAGGTGTAATTCTATGTAAAACAAACTTATTTCACTGCGCTCTATCAGCTGTCCTGAGAGTGCTTGGTTTGCACTCTTTGGCAGATCGCTGCGGTTTGGGTTTACACCGGCTTACCTCTGAGCACCGCTCCATTTCCTTGCGCCACGTCCGACGTCTTCATTCGCCAGATTCTGCAGCTCCAGGGTCCAGCGTGTTGCACGAAATCAGACGTTTTGTGCTAATGAAATGTCGGAATTTTCACACGAAAGTTTATTTATGAAATGCACTTTGTTCTCCCCTGTGTTGAGCTGTGGTGTCAGGACGGGGATGTTTCTGAAGGTCGGATTGAGTCATCCACTTGGCAATGCATCATTTTCCTAAGAGCCCCTTATATTTAGAAACATTTTAGTTGAAGGAGAAGTCAGTCATGATGTCACATTTGCCCCCCCCCATAACAGTATGAGTGTTATAGACACACACAGCAGCACGTTGTACGTTTTGGTCCCATAGATCCCATGGACTTTTTCTGTAATATTGTTTAGCTGGTGGAGACTTGAGTAAAGAAGGCATGAAGAAAAGGCCACATGTAGGTAGGGTGGGGTTTTTTGGGGGGGGGGGTTGTTAAGGCTTGTAAATGCAGATGTCCAGGGTTGTGGAACATTTTGGCCATGTCCGTATCTGAGATCAGCGCAGTTTCGGTCAAGAGATTTATCACGGCTCTGGGAGCCACAACGCGGTCTGCGTTAGGGCAGCTGTTCAGCCCAATTAGCACCGAGAGAAGGTGGAGGAAGCCTGGGAGCCCGGTTGGTGGCTCGAGGGGGAGGGTTTTGGCTTCTGCACTCATGTTGGCTTCCTGCTGGAGGGGAGTGAAAAAACAGCCGAGCTGCCAAAGAGATTTATGGAGTTGTCGAGAACGGACATGGCCCAGGAGAATGTCGATGGTGGGTCGAGACGGGGCGACAGTGCTGTATTTCACGGTTACCAAAATGTCCCGCATGGCTCTGTAAAATGCTTCATATTACTGCTGCTTTCAGAGTTGGCCTGTTGTCTTGGTGGTGAGGCACCCCTAGGAGGATCTGCCCATCTCAAACTACTGATAGCCCTCTACCCGGTCCATCCAGGCTGTGGGGTAAAGTCCCACTTAGAAAGTCATGAATTGATCAAACAGGAGGGAGGACTCTCATTCATTCTTGTCACCCCCCCCCCATATCCCATACATAGAAAATGAAAATTGTTCTTCAGAGCCATTGTGGATTTTTTACGATGTGTCTTTCTGCACAGCTTTGTGTTTTATGGAGAAGGTAATCCAATACCGAGACTCCTGTTTCTAAAGTGGGAAATCAAACTGTGACATCAAAACAGTTCTCTAAACAATTTTTGCTGTGAAGGACTCCGCTGGACCTCTTGACCTCTCTATTGTGACTGAACCTCTGCATCTCTCCTTGGCCCCTCTATCTCTCCATAGCTACCCCACTGGACCTCTGCCTGTCCATGCACACTCCACTGGAGCTCCCTGTCTTTCCATGGAACCTTCACTGGACTGCTGTACCTCTCCATGGACACTCCACTTGACATCTTTAACTCTCCATGGAGACCGAACTGGACCTCTCTATGGAAACTGACTTTCAGGGTTTATTTTACCCCTGTCGGGACATAATGGAACATGTCTACCTTGTTGCCGCCTAGCTAGGCTGACCCTAAACTCTGTAGCTGAACTTTACCTACAAAATCACAGACACTGCCCATGCCAAGACGTGCCTGACATCATTCCCAGTTGAATACTGACTACTGGAAACTTTTATAAGATCACAGGTCCTTACCATAGGCATGTAATTTTGAAGCTTAAAATAGAAAGAGACCAGAGTTAGTCATTACGATGTTTAGCAGTTAAACTACATAAAACAAATTAAAAGTTTTCTTTTCAGCTTCTGCAATGGCAACATTTAGCTGATACCGTGATGGGTTAACAGATATTTATTTTTTATTTGTTTTTCTAGGGCAACCAAGTTTACATGGAAGACCCTACCAGTAAATGCAACTAAGGACAGATCAGCCCAATATATAAGGCGCTATAAGGACGGGGGGGGGGGGGCTGGAGAAGTTCCCAAGCCCACGATGAATGTGAATAATAATCAGACCCACTGCTGGTGAAAGGAATCCTCTTTTTCTCAACGCTTTCAATTAGTACGTCCTAAAAGGGGGGGGAAGGGGTTAAAACAGAAAAAATGACTCATTTCCAGTGAAAGGGTCAGATCTGAATGGATATGAAGAAGCTTAGGAAGACACACAGGGCTGTAGTTGGCAAAGACAAAGACCCTGGTTTCAATGAGCATCCATTGGGCCTGGGTTTGTGCAGAGGAAGTAGATTCATCTCTGTTAAAGACCACCTTAACACCCAGCTGAATGGGTATAAAGATCCTACAAAGACCCAACAAAGACCCTACAAAGACCTTACAAAGGGGACGTGAAACATTCCCCTTTTTCACTTGACATGAAAGGGGCAAAAACAGAGGCAAAGATGGTGACATAAAGCGACTCCTTCCCTTTGAAAGCGCACAAATTAAGACGTTAAATATTTTTGATCCCGGAGACACCTTCGGGCGTCATGAGGTTGTCAAGCAGGCCGCGTCCCCGCTGACGCGCTGGGTATCGGCGTTTGTGGGAAGTTAATGAACACTCATTTCCCCGGTGCCCCAAGGTCGCGACGACAAAAAGGAGGGAAAGAAAGCAAACAATCGATACAAAACACAACACTGCATTTCTGTGTCAGCAGAGGACAAAAACAAGCCAGGCTGCTGGAAACAAACACTGCGCCTTTGTCTGTTGAGGGCCAAGGCCAAGGTGAGGTTCCACAATCACATCTTACATGTCACTCCTGGCAGACCACTCCAGGTCACCTAGATGGACAGAGAAAAAAGATACAGTCGTTCCACCGACTGCTGTCACGGCTTTATGCGGTTGTGATTCTTCCGTCAAAACAGGGAAATTTGTTTATCTGACTCTTTTCAACAGACCGTTTGCCCCTTCACGCTGCTGATTTTTACCAGGTAGATTCTCGGTAAATACCATGTTTAAGGGTACAACACCAGGAGTGGTCATTCCACCCCAGATTTTCTGTCTAGACAGCACCAGCTCTGAAACCTGTGCTACCTGCTGCCCCGCTGAAATATCGTGTTGCAGCGACACAAAACCAGCCAGTGACTTGACGCGGTGGTCAGCATGAATCGAAAAGAATATCACGTGAATCCAACAACCTGCAAGTTATAGGCAACAAAGGTCAGGTGCTTTAGAGAAATTAGGTCTAAGAGAAAGAGAAAAGTAATGAGTAAGGTCATGGAGAGAAGAGAAGGTGTGTAAGATCTACTTCAGCTCTACGTGTGGAAACGGGGTAGTAATCCAGGTTTCTGCCCTTTTCGACACACCGGGGACTTTATCAAGACCTGAGGACACCACCGTGGGGCAACTCAGAAGAAACATCCAAACATGTTAAATGTATATTTAGACTAACAGTTGTACGTTTAAGATTTGCTGAATATTAAACTGAAGCTGGTGGCTGAAGATGCCGCAGAAAATCTGTGCGAAAACACCAAGCGCTTCAGCAAGTAGGCCATGAAAAACGACTGCGTCAACATTCGGTAGATAAAACTTTTCCAAAGCAAATCGAAATACAGGCTCACAGTTTGCCTGTACGCGCTACGCGTCCAGCAGAAATCCAGGCTGAAGAGTTCACTCTCAATATGTACGCGAGGTCCGCACAGCTCAGAATAGCCCCAGGTGTTGGTGGGGAATCCTGGAGAAAAAGTGACAGTAATGCAACGTGGGCCCTTTTTGACCATAACACTCTAATGAGCACGAGAAAACGCTTAGCAAGCAGGTGAAGAGCACCGCAGCCGCTCCACGGTCTGATGAAATCGAATGTTGGGTTTGAGTCAGACAGGGCCAAGTACACCCTGGTCAGCGTCCTATGACCAGGCCCGCTCGGACATCCTCGGACAAGGGCGACCAGGTAAGACACCCCCTTCTCTGAGGACAGACCAGGAGCTACGCTGTAGCTGGTGGTGGTGACCTTCTCACAGTTTTGCAGAAACCCTCTGGTGCTGGAAGGGCCCAGAAAGGCTGTTAGCCAAACCCGAGTCAATGTGCTGTAGGATCTGGAGCTTCACGGTCCCGATTGGGTGAAGCACCGCAAAGGGGGAGCACTACAGCAGTCTCACCAGTCGGAAGGTGTGCCAACACACACCTTCTACTGGACTGTGGACCACAACCATCTACAGTGGTGTTAATGCATGTTGCACTCAGTATGGCTTTGGGGTAGAACCAAGACAAACTCCATCAGATCTTTCCTCTCACAGCCCGTTTAACCGACTCCGACGTTACTGCATTATATCCCACGATGCCTTGCAACGGCGGCCAGCCGGACGGAGCAAAGGCACCTGGCCTTTCAGCTGCATGCCGACAGCACTTGGCTGGAGTTCAGCACATGCACCGTATCGAGTTCCATTTAGCAGAATTGGAGGAAATATGATGGGGGAGGCGACAAACATTTATTACAAGGTGAAGAGTGAAGGCGAACAAAACAGCAGACAACTTCTAATCACGATGTAATTTTAATACTTCTGTATCATCAATAATACAAAACTCGCTGCTGCGTCGCCGCTTTCGTAAAGAATATTAATACTGTAACCTCACGATAGACGCTGTACGTACCGTAGTACCGCCGCCACGCTGCTTCTCGTAATGTAAATGTGGCGGCCGCAGGACCGTAAATCTCCGCTCTCTATTGTTGGGCGGCAAAACGCGCAACTTACACAGTAACTCACACAGCGCCAGGACCGTACGCTGTACACGTGTCACACGAGACGCTTTGCTCCACTTGGTGGGGCTGTGCAGACGCGAGTGGCGGTGCTCATCACGAGCGACCCGGGGAGGTTAAAAATACATCTCTCTCCATCTCACCCCCCCCAACACACACACACACACACACACATACACACACACACTTACGGTAAAACTGTACGGGGTGTCCATTTGGTGTTATCCATCCCCTTCCTCACCCCTGAATTATTGAAGATCTCTTTAGCGGCGGCGGTGGAGGTGCCCTTACGTCGCTCGCGGCGCTGGGGCCTGGTTCCCTGTGTTCGTCCCCAGGGTGTCACCCCGTCCTAAACAAAGAGCCTGATTTACACAGGAGGTGCTAAAGGCTTCAGGGTGAAAGGCCCTAGAAAATGCTTTACGAGAGTTTTCCAGTCGAGACGTTTCTGACGCCCGGTTCGGAGCGAAAATGTTAGTTTAGCACTTATTTAATTAACCTGCCATGTGTTAATTCTGGCGCCGCGGACGCCGGGTTCAGCACGTGGTCACCGAGAGGCACTCGGGGAAAACGCCTCATTGAAAAGGACAGCCAGGGTTCAGCTCGAACGTCCGTCTTCAGAGGTCTTCTGGCTGTGGCCTTGGCGGTTCCCTCAGACGGCGCAGCGTCGGCGAAGGCGCTGTGAAAAATAACGGCAGAGTTCACGGTGAGTTGTGAACAACGACGGGACACACCACCTCACGCCTGAGCGCCTCGGGTCACTTTCAAGTCAAGACGAACAGAACGGGATCCGTATTTACCCTGAACCGACAGTGTAAAAGTGAGCCTGATGTGCCTCGGGTACCTTCGTGTACCAACCTCACGTTGTAAGTCGCCTGTCAGGCAAATAAACTATATAAATCATGTCTTCTCGCTGTTTTTAGGGGTCACAGGGTACAACAGACGGCTCATACCTCCCTCAAGCTGAGCTTCCTGGGCTCCGCACCAAAAAGCATCTTGTGTTACTGTGCGTCTGAAAGGTGTATCAGGTTTTGTCCCGTCTCACCTGCACTTCCCAGGTTTAACTGATACCCCGGACACGTGAGCACTGAAAAAACTGGGCCAGAAGGTAGCAGAGAAGCTCTGGGTTTCAGACCTTTGCTTAAGGTACTTACTCTCGATCCTTTGGTAAAAAGGGGCTGTTTACTTAATTGTCGTACCAAAATAAAACCCAGCATTATAATTTGCGCTGAAAACATGTCAGCTAAATGAATAAATAATAGCAAATGACTGGAGCAACGAGGTTTTCCAGCCTCAGTGTGGTCGGTGGTGACAGTCTGGTCCCTAAACAGCTAACAAGTTATTTGTTTTAGGAGCAGTTGGTTCTGAATCATCTGAGCCTCTCATTTCTTGCGGAAACGGCCTTATTGGTCACACATGTGGTGTAATAATGCAGTCGGTCCGCTTCCGGGCAAGCCATGGGCGGTAATGGAACGTCCACCACTGAGGTTGTGAGCCTGTGTGCTGGGAGTCGGTGCTATGTCTGGTCTGTAGAGCGGGTGTGTCGGATGAGCTTGCCGAGAAGGGGGGTGGCAGCCTTTCTGTCAGCCTTGTCTCATTTGGGCGACACAGTAGAGCCCCCAGATTGTTGACCCACCGCCACACATTGAGATGCCGCTAGGTACACCCTCCCCCCAACCTTTACACACAGTACATTGCAGTGTGACCGCGGGGCATGGAGTAAATCACACAGACCAGCGTTTCTGTGAATCTGGGTTCCTTTGCATCTCACTGGTGGAAGGATCAGAATTTGGGACAAACAACACGAGTCCGTGGAGATGTCCTGTTTGGTGTTGACAGTACAGGCTGGTGGTGGCAGTGCAATGGCGTGGGGAAGTTTTTTCTGGCTCACATTAGGATTCACTATACCTCCAGAACAACATCTGAATGAGAGATGGCGTATCTGAACGTCAATGCTAGCCAGGTCGTCCCTTCACCGCTCCAGTTTATTCCACTCAGATGGACACTTCCAGCATGACAGCACACTGAGTCGCATGTTGTGTGTCATCGCCGAACAGTTCCAGAAACATGCTAGCAAGATTTCATTGTTTCAGTGACCTCCACAGCCCCCAGATCTCGACCCTACCGAGCATCTTTGGGATGGGGTGGAAAGGACTTTTCACAGCCGGATTTCAGACGTCCAGTTTTGCAGCAACCACACAACACAATCAGTTCCACACATCCAGCAGACCACTTGGTGCTGTTCCCGAAGGCCGGAAAGGGCGCAACCAGACAGGTGTGCCTACTAAACTAGCAACTCATTGCACAGGCTGGCTGTGTCCAAAGACAAGAAGGTCAACCACGGTCAAGTCACAGGACGAGCGAAAATGTTATATTACACGGTCCTCCTTCTTCTCACACACACACACAAATTTGCGCAGATCCCGTGATGCTCTGAAAGATGAGCTGCAGCGCTTGGCATTTCAGGTTGATTTTATTGGCTCCGTGATACTGGTGCCGCCTCGCTGACATTGTGTGAAGGACGCTGATGTATTTCCTCTTGAACCCCCACCACCCGGCCTCTCTGCTTCCCAGGCTGACACACACACCCAAGTTGCGGCGTGGTGCTCGGCGCCGTTGCCAAAGCTCTATTAGCACCACCCAGGGAGGAGGGACCCCGCCAAGCACAGGGGGAAAAGGAGCAATTTATTTAGTGTGCTGTGCCCAAAAGCATAATGAAGTCATTGATCTTGTCTGTCAACGTCAACCTATATATATCACGCAGCAACGTGCTTTGGCGGGCGACTTTCCGTCCGTTCCGACGAAATCAGTGCCAATTTAAATTGGACGGGGGACCGTGGAGGGAATGAAATGCATAAATGTGGCCTATGCAGATTCTCTGGGAAAAAATGACTGTGCGGCTTTAAATGATGTTATGGATTCAGCTCATCGACGCTCTGTTTGTGTTTGCAGGGGAATTTAAGACGTTTCCCGGCCGTCGTGCTTTGTCGTAAGGCGGGAGGAGCGCTGTGGAGGTGTCACTGACTGTGGCTGATTTTATCACCGGAGGATCCTGTCGTTCCAGTATAAATGAAAAGAGAGACAGTTTGTGGAAGAATGTGGAGGCGTGAATAAAAATTGGGAGAGATATGGGTGAGAGGCCAGATGTTTGCTGAAGACCCGACCTACTTGGTCTTCACCAGGGTCACAGCGTTTGCTGTAATAGAGTTACAGACAGTTACAGAGTCAGGCTGTAAATTTCTTTTTACCGTTTTCAGGTTAAGGGGCAGCTGGTGGCGTGATGTTCAGGGCCATCGGTCTGAAAATGGAAAGTCTTTGGTTCAGATCCTTGTTCTGCTGCACCCCCTTTGGCCACGGTGCTTATGGTGAGACGGAAAAGTGAAACTGACAATGTGAACCTAACACTGTAAACAGTTTTCGACAAAAGTGTGAGACAAATACTAACAAAAGAAAGACGTTCTTCTCACTTGTCATTTATAGATGCAAGGAGACCTCAAGCGTCAATCTAAACATAAACGGTAAAGTTTAGAAAAAGAAAAAAAAAGATCGGCGTCCCAGTAAAACGTGCTGTAATACCTTCACTCTCTGGGCTTGTGAAGCAGCGGGCGTCCCAGTAAAATGAGCTTTATTCGTTGTGTCGAGAAAGAGAATTCCCGGGAAACAGTTTCTCCGTTTGTTGCCGAGGACTCTGCTTCCGACCGGCTCCGTCCTGCAAACCAAGCGACTAAACAAACCCGGTACCTGAAAACAAACCTTTGTGTGAACCGAGCGCTTTGGCTGAACTTGCTGCCAGTATCTCACCACAAGAGACTGACAAATTAAAACAATTCTTTACGGTGTCGATGGTGTCGTACCTGGGGGTTGAAGGTCACAGTCCGGGTTAACCTGAGCCGTGGAGAACCAGCAGTCAATTTACTGCTGATGGAGTTTAAACTGAAAGACACATGAGGTTCAATGACTACGTATAAATAAGAAAGGAAAGAGAAAAGATCAACGGAGCAATTTGTCCCTAATTTTCTCTAAATTTCCCTTTTCTGGAAGCCGACAATAAAAAAAATAAATTAATTAATTAGTTTTAATCCCCACGTCTATTTCCTTAACGCCACTTTTTTGGTTTGCTTCTCCATCTTTCCTGAGAAACCCACCCGTTGAGCTGGGATGCAATCTGGGAAGTGAGCCCCCCACCATCTGTAGAGAAGGTCAGGACCCCAAGGAAGACCCCCCCCCAGCTCAGCCCTGCTCCCCTGCCCCTCCGTACCTGGCACGGTTTGTATCCCTGTCTTGTCGGCCTTCTGTGGTTCCCAGTTGCTCTCGTTTTCACACCACCAGACTCAGGGTGACACCGATCACCATCTAGACAAAGAAGCTTCACAAAGGAAATGTATAATTATTATTTCTTTAATATTTACTTTGTTTTACCCCGACACAGTATGGCCCTTGGACGGGCATTGTGAAGGACCTCCTGCTTTCAGAAGCCACAGCGGGTTATCTCTCTGTGATGAAGGCTTTCTGGAATGTTCATCACACAGGTGAGACACATCAGGAGCGATGTGTGAGCCGCCTTTCAAGGACAGAACCTCCCATCTTTTTTTGAGGCACGACTCAAAGGGCACACCAACTTTTTTCCAACTTGGACACTCTGCTTATGGCCCAAAAGATGGTTTAGGGATCTCGTTTGCTCCTCCACCTCTGGTCCCTTGGTGGTCCCACTTCCACGGGATCTGAAAGCATGTCAGTGGTTGAATGAGCTCCCTCTGTCCCTCAAAACTGCTCTGGGTACTTCTGGACTGTGACTTTAGCCAATACGCAACCTGCTGCACCTCCTGAATAATATTTAACCATAAAAAATTAATTAATGGCCACCTACCTGTTTTAAAGAATTATTTTCCCCCATCCTGTTGGCTCAAATGTTTTTTAATCGAAAGTGTGGCAGGGTGGTGGATGTTTACCTTCATGACTTGTAAGCCAAATAGAGATACGCTGCCTCACATCAGATCCCATCAGGATTCCTGTCCACGGAGTCCACTGACCCTGAAGGACAAGCACAGTAGGCAGCTGTTGTGGGAACGTGGTCCTGGAAAGACCACTGAGATGCACACATGCAGTGAACACACCTCACCTTCACCTTCACACCTCACAGTCTGTGTGGTCAGAATTAAAGTTCACAAACACACTGTCACACTGACAGGGTCTTTACCAGGAGAATGTGGGGCATGTGAAAGGACTTTCTGATAGACACTACAGCACGAGCCGCTCGGTTGGGCGTGTGAAATTTGAGCAGAAGATCCGAAAATACGTGACATCAGAACGGGTTGCTCTCAGTCACGAGGATCTCTGCAGGTTCTAGAGTTACCTTTCAATTAGCAGCCCATTTACACCCGGTGAGGCCCGTGGATAGAGTTCCAGTGTAAATAATGACTTCAGCCAAGCCACAAAGAGGAACGGTAGAACTTGGGTTGGCCTTGCCGATGGTCCGAGAGAGTTCACAGTTGTCTGAGCTGCCTGATATTTGGAGATCTGCGTGAAGGTCTGAGCAGCGGATGGAGTGATGCCAAGATGGACGGCAGACCTGTCACGATTTTCCGCTTCCCTGTGCTGACCGGGGCACGCCTCCAGTTGGTAATGAGTAGCACTTTTTGCTGATCGTTGCCAAAAAGCTGTCAGGTTGAGGTATTACGTCTTGGTAGGAGAGGTCTGCATCCAGCAAGGACCTCGTGGAATAATTTGAGTTTTACTGGGTTTGTTGCGTGCCTCCTAGAATCACATGTAAATGCTGATCGATGCTGACATTGTTGACAAAATATGATTGGCTGTGTTGTACTCATCTGGAGTGACTTACTAAGACCAGACCTGATAGAGCAGGTGGGACCCCGGAGCGTGTCAACAGTTTACCTGTGAGATAGGTGATGCCTACCGGAGGTCCCTGGTCAGAGGATGGTCGTGGCACCTGTGTGGGGACAAACACACAGCGAAACATCACTTCTACCTGACATTGGATGCTTGTCCTTCACCGTTGTGAGGCTCTTTAACAGTTGGACAGATGGAGAGGAACTCTGCTCCTTAACTGATCGCCTTACCTGGGGAGGACAGTGGGGAGGAGCTGGGTGCTCTGAGTTTGGGATCGTCGCAGGGCTTCCGGCGCTCCTCCGATATGTACACGTAGTTCTTTTGAAAGCGGTGAAGCTGATTGGGTGAGGCGGCTCTTACCGCAAGGCATGGATGGGCGGGTGATGAGAAATGAGACATGACTGAATTTGGAAATTCTCCGGCCGCCTGTTCCCAGCTAATCCGGTGTGACAAAGGAAAGCAATTAGGGCAAGTCAAGGAGGGAGGCGTCCCGCTTTACGGCTCGCTTGCTCCAGGACCGAGAGGCCGATGAGCGATCGCCCTTCCGCCCGGCTTCTGGATGGACACCTGGTGAACCGGCGACCGGGCAGTCGGCGTTGAGCAGACCGCTCGGCTCAGGCTGCCGGGAGAGGGAAAGTCCTGGAGGACTAGCGCAACACTATTGTTAGTGGTTTCTGTTTTATTGCTGGTCTGGGTGATCGCTGGGTGGAGGAAAATATGCGAGGAGGCCAGACTGAGAGGAAAGGGAGAACACTGCAACGGGGTGCGGCTTGTGGAGCTGCTGGATGTCGATGGGAGAGTGTGCAGAAGTGTCGCTGTTGTAAAATAAAATGCTTATTCAAACCCATCAGCGATTCATGTGTCCGTTTTGCTGTTTTGCATTTAACAGAGCAGAGATGAAATGTAGCTTGGCAACATGCCGTGGCAGCTGAAGCATGGTGGACAGGCCAGTTGGAGGTGGTCTGTTCTGCTGGTCATCTTGGACAGTAGTGCCAATGGGGGACACACCCCTGTCCTGCTGCAGGGCACAGGTCAGATGTCCACGGTGATGCACAACCCGCACAGTTTTACTGCAACGCACCCTGTTTTACTTCAGTGCTCGGAGATGCAGGCCGTGCAACGCAGGGTGGTACTATGCAGCTGCAGGGTTTTCTTACCACCGTGAACAAGCTGCGGGAAAAAAGTGGGTGTGTCTGGACTTAAGCGGTTGCCTTCAAACGGCCGGGTGTGTCTTTCTGAATACAACTTGTGTCTTTGTACAGCAAAGAGACTTTTTTTCTCCACAACTGCGTTTGACTTTTGACAGCCATGTTTTTCTCACTGCTCTTTTCTTCTCTAGATCTGCGCAGCTCTCTAAATCCGTACAGATCAGTCACTTATTGTTATCGATCAATCATCGCTGGTAAGCGGTTGTCGATCCCTTAGTTACGGCAAAGATAATCCAGTAGATCTCAAGTTCACGCTAAACGCACGTTATAAAAGGCCTATAAAAGCTCAGCTGTAAAATTTTTAAAAAAAGATTTGTCGATGTAACCGAGAACATTAACAAGCCCCTGGGACGCCGTTGCCGTGGGGGTTGCGGTATGAGGCGTGGGGTTCGTCCGCACTGTTTGGGGTCCCACCTCGTGAGCTCAGCTGTAACTCGTCCCCAGAGCTGAGAGGTTGACTTGAAGAAATGAGTCGCACCGCTTGCCAGAATGAGCTCCCAGCACCAGCGCTGATACAGGCTCTCCTAACAGTGCACCCTTGAACCAGCGAGCTGGAGGAACTAACTCGGTCCCGAGTCTGTCGTTCGGCCCCCCGGTGTCTGGGTCGAGGACGGCGAACTGAATCGCCGGGCGTATCAACTGTCAGCGTTTATCTTTTGCATCTCCTTTTCAAAGCAAATTAGTCGTTTGGATGTAGCTGTGAGCAGAACTCGGAAACCTCACCCAAAACGTAACCCCAAATGGGCACCGGTCCTGGGACACGCGGTTATTATTCGAAACACCTTGACCTCTGACCCTGAAACCATTATCATCATCATCATCACCATCATCCTCGGCGTTCTGCTAGAAATACAAGTCGTCTCTTGTTTCCCACAGAAAAAGGCGGCAGATCCTGGGAGCATTTAATCTACGTCAAACCATGACTTATGAGACAATAAATACATTCTCTAGATGAATACATATTTCCTAAAACATATTAATCACGGGCGGTTGTACATTGGTTTCACATTTTAATTATACACGCAATATATAATAACCCGTGATGTTACTGAAACCAGTGAGGTCTAGTTCAGGGGTTGTGCTCTGCCTCTGGCACAGGTTCCTCTACAGATGGACCATCATCCATCACCATCACAGTTCCTCCACAATGCCGATGCCCTTGAGTTCACCTGGGCACCATTATTGGGTGGCGTTGACATTCACTGCATACTGGGTGGCTGTTTCGTACTCGAGGCTCCAGCTTCTCAGACATCGATGTTCTGCTGCTCAGTTCCAGACTGTCAGCAATCTGCAGTAAGGTGGGTTTCTTCACTACAGCAATGGCCTGCGTATTTCTTCTCAGTAGAAAGCTCAAACTCTTCAGGAAGGTTTTTGTTGTTTTTGGACGGCAGCCGTGACGCAATTACAACCCACGGTGTTCCAGAGCCGGGTTAACTGGTCTTACTCATCACACGCAGCACACCTCAGCCGAGCAGCGGTGCTCCCCGATGGGGAGGCCACAACACTGATAACAAGACAGCCCCGGAGCAGATGTGGTCTTAGTCATGTGGGGGGGTTGTGTGCTCGCCCGGGTGTTTCTGTGGGAAACAGTGGCCCCCGTCAGACCTCCGTCTTGATCATGTCAGGTTCGCGTCCTCCCCAGCAGGTCTTCGCTTTAGCTCTTCCTCTCTTACCAAAGCGCTTCATTGTAAAAGGATCATGGAGATCAACCAGAGAATCTGTGATGAAGACCAGGGATTTTGTGCTCTGCGTGCTGAACAAACTGGAATTGAAGACCGAACAATGAAACAAGAGTGATCTATTAGTAGACCTCGGCACCTGTGCATGAGCACGCTGCCATGTTCTGTGAAGTCCTCTCCTACAGCTGTGCCCTGGGACAACTTGTGTATTTTTCTTCGGAAAGGAGGGGTTCCCACCTCCACAGAGGACTCGACAAGCACACGGGGGCCGAAAACGACGGCGCGTCGCCATTTGGACCGTCTTCCGCACCGGTTTTCTGTCACCGCGGATCTAGCATCCAGCAAAACGCTTTGCGGTTGTGACAGAGAAGCGTTATTGCCGCAGTTGTGTTTTCGCTATACTGCTGCGCAATTGCGGATACCCGGCATCCGGGCACAACACGGCTGCACGCTGCCTTCTTCTTCTTTTTGATCTGCATCCAGGGTGTTGGCGGTACCTATCTTGAGGAACCCTTGGCAAAATAATGGGGTTTGGGTGAAATTTCTCGTGTGAGCTCCACCTCTTGTCCGCGTCCCTTCGTACTCCAAACGTAAACTCGAGTAAACTCGGGTATAGCATGCTTTCTCATCCTGCCTTTGTGACTTGTGTCATTGCATCATCACTCGGGCATGTCTGAGTTAAAAACAACAGGCACAATGGCAAGAGGTGAGAGCTGTGGGAAAATAATGAAGGGATAAATCTCCCTTTTGTTTGAGTTTTCTCGAGGCAGTCGGAGCTGCTGATCCTACCCTCCGCCACCGGGCCTGTCCCAGCGGGGGATCAGCTTACTGCACCCCAGAACCGGCGGTGGGTCGCGGGAAGGTCGGATCTGAAATCAATGAGGAAGTGGAGCTCGGGTCTATTTTCTGCTGAGCCGGGCCCCCCTGGGAGACGGGGCGGGGGAAAGACACCGGGAGCCGAGGAGCGTCGCGGTCGCCGCGAACGCGAAGACGGGCGGCGAGGCAGGAACGCTGCTCCACCCGTGTCAGACGCATATCAGGTGAGGACACCAATTACCTCGGAAACAGTCGCGTGCTCAGCAGATTTCCGTCACAGCCGGTCTATATGAAACTCACTCCGCAGATTACTTTCCCCTCGAGGAAATATGAGGGCAAAAACAGCAGACAAAACAAGTAACCTGAAGGAAATAAAATTCAACATCGCAGTAATAAATCCCTCCTATAGATTTAGCAACAGACAACGAGAAGAGCCGAGGCAGCGGGAAGGAAACGGTGGCAGAAAATCTGTGCAAAATTGTTTCCAATAAAAATCTGCCATTTTCAGAAGGCAGAAAAGACTGTGGGGGGCGCAGGTGTGGTAGGATATCGCTCTGGGGTCGCACTTCAGGTCGTGATCTGGTGCCACTCGCCGCCTTACTAATAGCAAATTCTCAAGGGACTTATGGGAAATAAACCCCGGTACTGACCCGACCGATGCTCACGTTTCTTTAAACGCCGAATTTTCGCTGGTTTGAGTAAATTTTAACTGCGTTTTTGCCCACCGCCATGTCCACGTGCATCAGCTGGTGTGTTTTATGTGTTTATGCCCAGCATGGTTTTGTGTTTTACTGAAGAAAGTTAACGCTTAAAAATAACCCTACGGACCGATGACTTCCGTTGCGGCATTTAATGCAGCGCAGCTGGGTGCGATTCACACAAACATCGCGGGTTACGGTCGCTTCATCTACGGTATGACGTGAAAATGAAGTGAAAGGCTAAACATGAGCACATGTCCGAGCTGCAGTGATGTGGAGGAGGTCCTCAAATCTGCTGATGTCACCAAGAACGACGTTAAGAACTCTTCACGTAGTGGCGTTTCTTTATAACCCTGTACGGATGTGAAAGCCGGAGAGAAAAAACTGCAGTGCTCGAGGACACCATAGACAGCCAGGAAACCGGGTGGATGTCAGATGAAATAAAACCAGAGCCGTCACCAGAGGCGGAAATGACGAGGTTATCACACTTTGGACTCATCGTGAGAAGAGTTTCCTCTTGGAAACATGGAGATGGTGGGGAAAGTTGGACGAAAAGGAAGGGTAGAATGAGTAACGGCTAGATGAATGGATTCATTCAAAGTTACGAGGGACTCGTTCAATGTTGAGGACACAAGTGGGTGACAGAACATTCCGGAAGGACTCTGTACGCAGCATGTGGTTGTAAAAAGTTGACATCGACTTGACAGCACTTAACAATAATATCGCATACAGATCTTGCTGGACTCGGTTGTGGCTGGAAACCCCAAATGTATCTCAGTTTGTGTTGTCCAGCTGTAGAAAAGCACTGCCAAGTACTTCAAGAGCAGAAGTTTGATCTTGGCAACCCGGCCATTTCACTCTCTGCCAGGGAAGCAGAAAGACGGACGTGAAGCATCTAATCGGAATTGAAGAAGGTCGATGGATTTTACAGCAGCAGGTGTCGCCTCTTGGCAGAGCCATGCCTCAATTGTCGCTCCCCCCACGCACAGAACCAAACTCCAGTCCTGGCTCACGCTTATTTTCGGTAAACACCTCAAACTCTCGTGCTCTTCTGCCTTGTCCTTCCCCTTGCGAAAGCAGCCCAAAGCAGCTGATCTCCTGCCACAGAGCTGTGAGGTTCTTCCAAACCGAGCCCTCTCACATCCTCTTGGTTTCCCTTCTGGTTTTGTGGGGCCTTCACCGTGGAGGATGTTTTGATGGAAGACTAATCTCCCGTTCCTCTGCAGATCCAATTAAAGCCTTCCCTCGGAATGCGCGCCTCGTGTGAGGAAGATGATGGATCAGCCCTCTCCGCCTCGCGTTCCCCTGATGAATGAGGGCTAAAGTCTTGGAAGCTGATACTCGAGCGACTACAGCTCACAACGCATCACTCAGAAGGCCCGACCGCGGGCCGCTCCCATCGCCGCTGCGATCTAATGACTGTTTTCCGAGCCCCGCCGCCATGTTTCCCAGCAATGAAGAATCACTCCGTTTAGCAATATGCAAGGAAGCCATCCATTTTCATTTAGGAAACAGTTTGAGCTGTTCCATCATGTCACGTCTGATCAATGTGTCTGTGTGGATTACGAATAATACAGCATCTCAAACGGCACCCTGTGTTATTTATAGTTCCCATCCACACGGGCCTCCAAATAAATACATCCTTTAATTAAGCAAAACCTCGAGAAATTTATACTGCCTGACGCCTTTATATTGCCTGAGATTGTGACTCGGGTCCCCGAATGTCACCGCAGTCTCTGGAGTTATATGACACCGTGTAATATAGAATCCAGAATAATAGACTTGTGAATTACTGTATGTCTTCTGCTTTATCTATCCGAACGTTTATGTGCCTCCGGTCTCTGCTGCTCAGAAAGTCAGTCAATCACTCAGATCCTATTAGGTGCACAATAACACATTTTTCAGACGTCATGAAGAAACAAACAGGTGATTTTTTTCGTTTCCCAGAGGAAATTAAAAAAAAAAAAAAAAAAAACTAAACGTGGAAAGGAATGAGTTTAATAGCGAAACGGTTTTTTTGTCTATTTTTCCACTGACCTGTTTGCTGTAGGCGGTTTGATCGGAGCGGAGAAACGTATAAAGCGGAGCAGAAAACGCAGGAACCGGCAGTTCTGCTTCGTCTGCGTCAGACTTGGCCAGAGGTAGACCGGACGGCACGGCAGGACCGGCCTCACGGGAGCTCGCTGTTTGGCCGTGCTGCGAGAAGGGCGAACTTTTCACAGGAAAAGTCCCGCTTGCGTCTCATCTGGACGATCGCACGAGCGTCCGCTGCTTCCTGAGCCAGACGGGGAAACCGAAAGAAACGGGTGGTGTAGAACAGTCTTTAATGTGCAGAGATTTGATGCCATACATTTTACTTGCTTAGCTGGTCTAACTGGGTTAACGGAATAACCTGGTTAGGTGGGAGACCATTAGCCGGGGGTCAGATTGCCGTTTCATACAGGGGAAGGAGGAATGTGTTCCCAGACCCACAGAGTTGCTCCAAAATGGCAAAATAAACCAGAAGAAATCACAACAACGCAAATTATTCCTGTGCAAACAGCTGCAGCGCAGAACCCCTCTTAGTTGCATCTGAAACCAAACAGCTGATGTCCTGCACGTTGAGCCTAATGAAGCAGGTAGGATTCAAGCTGCTGCTAAACGTCCCCGACACGTTCTGGAAAAATGGACCACCGAGAGAAATCCTGTTACACGGTCGAATGGAACGGCCCAGTACGTGCGCCAAAAGGATCCTATTTTCAAATGCTGCTATATTCAATTTTTCTTTTCCACAGCCCTGTTCTGTGGGGAATGAGTGCATTACCTCTCCAGCAAACGCAGCTGATGGCTTTGGACAGCTGGATATTTTATTAGACCGTATCCCATTGTCTGAGGGTACAACAGAAGGGCCTCTAATGAGACTCGAACCGACAGGCTTCAGGTTACAGGTTGCCAAGCACTGTGTTTCCTGCTCACCATCATTGACCTCCGACCCAAAGAATTCCTCTCCGGGCGGGAGGCCTGTGACGGATGACGGACCGTTGAGCGAGCAGGAAGGGAAAGTGAGGGAACTCATTGAGGCCCTTCAGGTCTGACTGTTTGTCAGGGTGAAGGAGAAAGACGAAGAGGAGCCGGGACGCACCTCACGTCGCGTAACGCTACTGACACTGACCTGTTGACGCCGACACCTCTTGCACTCCTCCGAACCCCCCGAGTGGGACGTCAGCCCACGGTGCTGACAGTGAGGTTGTGGGTGGGCCGATGTGTTGCATATGTTGGTTGGCTTTGCTGCACAGCCAGAGCCATCTAGGGTTGAAGATCCAACCCTGCACGTACTAGACACAGCTAGTGAACTCTGCTAATAAAAGCGACGGGAATGTGGCCAGTTGCAAGCGGTGGCCATGCAGAAAGCGAGTAAAGGACTCTGGGATTGAGAATTTTCTACCAGTATTAAGATCAAAGCTATAATCTGGTTCTGAAGATACATCCTGCTTGACACCTGCAGGATCCACCAATATTTCAAAACCCCCTTCTACACAGCTTTTGGTCCAGACCACATTTACCAGTAATCAGAAGATCCTTCTTTAGCAGTGAGTGAAGAGGTGAGGGATTGGAGGATCTTCAGATTGCCAGTGAGTAAAGTGGTCTGGGATTGGAAGATCTTCAGATTGCCAGTGAGTAAAGTGGTCTGGGATTGGAAGATCTTCAGATTACCAGTGAGTGAAGCGGTCTGGGATTGGAGGATCTTCAGATTACCAGTGAGTGAAGTGGTTTGGGATTGGGGGATTCTCTGATGGGTTGGGGGCCCTTCTGCTAGCTATGTAATGATGAGTTCCAGGCCCATTTAAACCAGGGAAATGTGGCCCAGCAGTGCTCCTCCCATTCTGGATTTAATTGGTTCCAGACATTGTATTGGTTTTTAAAGAGGCCCTAATGGCTTATTGGGATTAACACCGGGAAAATTCATTGTTCCACTGTCAGGCTGGACCTCCAAGCCTCAGGTCCAGTCTCCCTTGAATTCACGTTTTATTTTGAGCAAAAGCTTTTCCATGACCCTCTGTGTGTGTCAGTCTAGTCCTCAAACCCCTAATCTTCCCGTAAGCGAATGTCCTTCATGACACGTTGAGGTCCTTCACTGAGTAGCAAGGTGTGAGAGCCAAAGCTTTTGCAGTGTGTGTATGTGGAAGCGGTCTAGCTGGGGACACGGGGAGGTGTTCCTGACTCCTGATTCTGTTATTTGTACAAATTCGGCATAGCGCAGGAGTTGGCCCGTGGAGCAGAGGTGTCCAGCGAGGAGGGAAAAGAAAAGAAAAACACGGGAGGGACGGGAGGTCACGGCACGACCCGCAGCAGCGCTGCCCTCCATATTGGGGAAAAGGACAAATAAACAGAAAAAGGGTCTTTTTTCTCAAGGTGGTTTAAGATAGATGGCTGAGAAAGCAAAGCAAACAGTGACCTCCACAGAAGGGAGCTCAGCTCCCTGCTGGCACCCAGTCAGAAGGTTGAGATCAGGGCTCCCCTCTCTGTGTATAAACGGTCAGCACGGTCAAAGCTCCACAGCAAAGCAGCGGGACACTCAGGGCAGGACTCCTTCACACAGCCAAATAGGAAACTGTGGAAAACGCACCCGGCTTCACAGTGTAACGGCCTCAAGACGCGGTAAATCGCTACTTGTCCGGCGTTCCCTCGGAGAAAGGTGTCGGCTACATGACAATAATAGGAATAATCACTGCCGTGTCTTAGAACGAGACCCTAGAAGTGACAGATCGTGAGATGAGTTCCGCACAGGACAGAACTTGAGAACTGAAATTCTGCAGGGACCCGTTCATTTGTGGTCAGAAATATAACTTTCACATATTGGCTTTCCATTACACTCAGTTCCCACATATTTCCTCAGCTTTAATGGTCCAAACGCAATAACACATGGAGCAAGACAATAAAACATGCAGTTTCTTCAGAGACAGGGTCATAACTGGTTTGATATCTGGAACAAAGCTGATTTAAGCCCAATAAATTCATGTATTATGAGATACTGGGCATCCGTGCAGTTTGAGACCTTTGCAGACCCTTCTGTCGCACGTCTGCCATCTTCTTAAAATGGCTTTTAAATACTGGATATTTCACATTTTCATCCGGCTTTAAGGTTACGCAGCAAAAAAAAAAAAATTATTTGGCTTTGGTGGAGTATTTTTATGGATAATATGGGTGAGGAGGACCACAAAATTTCCAACAGCGTGTTGGATACATGTTCCTTTTCCACATGCATGAGCACGGATGCTTCAGGAGATGTGAACTGGTCGCCGTGCTTTTTACCCGTGTGGATTAGCGTACTGCGCACCACGTATGAACAGATCACATTCGAATTTGTGCTCTTGTCTGATGCTTTCCTCCAAAGCGGCTTACAGTGTTAGGTTTGCACGCTAAGCTACTTCCAGTGGTTCCCCATTTGCACAGCAGGATCATTTTTACTGCGCCATCACAGGGTAGATACCTCGAACAAGTGTACCAGGGCGGGAATTTGAACCTGGGTACCTTTGGTTGCAACCGATGGCTCTACACCCCCTGCTGCCCCGCAGAACAAAGCGACAATAGTGCAGACCGAGATGTTCGGTTCAGAACGTGGTGACCAGAAGATGATCTGAGGGGCCTGGGTATTTTCTCACTTCTCCCAGTCCTCCCATTCCTCTCAGTCTCAGCCAAATCAGCGGGATTTGGGCTAATTGATCGGTTCTTGTGAAGACTTTTCTGTTTTTTAAAGACCAACAATGGCAAGACAGATGAATAAGGCGCCCAGGGAGACACATCTGGGCACAAGGCGGCCGGCGCCATCGCGTGACGTGCTGTAACTAATTCTGAGTAATCACGCCGTTCCGCACAAGGTGGGTCGACACCAGGCCGACTTCCGCCGCGAACGCGGAGATCGCTCACACCCCAGGGGGCCTGAAAACCCTTCTCGACCTCAGTGCAAAAAAAAAAAAAAAAGAATGAAATAATGATCCACGTCGCGTTCACATCTAAAGAAAGCGCCCCGTTTACACAAGCCAAACTGTTTATTTTTCAGAACGTGCCGGGGGTTCATTAGATAAGAAATGCAAGAAAAAGCAGCGGAATACCTGGTCCACATGGGTTTGTATATGAGGAGAACGCCATGTTTGTTTGAAAGACCTTTGAAGCCTGATGAAAACGAAGGCAGCTATCCAGTGAAAGCGTTCTGCGGGGCCGTTGCCGGCCTGCGATGGTTTACATATCACCTTTCATCCCCCTGACAGATTATGACTGTCGTTTAGCGTGATCTCGACTCTTTAATCCCATAATTCTGCCCATCTGGTCACACACAAGGTAATTGGGTTAGGCTATTATTCGCATGGCGAGTTGGGGGGTGGTTGCTGCCTGACGGCCTCGTGGCTGCCCATTACACTGCCGCTCTCTTGTTGGGGGCTCAACCCCACCCCGATGGGGTTAAAACAGCCCAAGCGGGTGAACGAGCTGAGAGACACCGTAGGCGAGCGGAGCAGGGCCGAGGACCAAAGGGCAGACCGCTGACAGCTCCCAGCCGCCCCCTCGCACCCCTGGCTTTGTAGCGTTTCAGCAGCCCACGGCGTCAGCAGAAGAATGTGCCCCAGGTGACTTCATGCGCTCTTAAACACGACCAAAAATACGAATTAGATAAACGAACGTCGGAGGAAATGAACTGTGGCTGAAAACTCGCGACGGAACTTTCAACTGTACAAATACTCAAAATGGATGGATCGCTTTTGGAACTCGTACAGTCCTGCGCTGTAGCACAAGAGCGTTCTGCGGACAGAAGCGGAAACGATTTATTTACCGAAAATGATGCATAAGCCGGACGTGCTTGCGAGCTTTTTCCCCTTTTTGCAGGTTCGCTTTCGGGTTAACTGGTTCATTATTTGTTCTGCTTCCTTCTCCAAAAGACCCTTCGGTGATAAAATTGTGAGCGAAGCCATTTTCAGTAATTTTGCACATGTGCATACAAACAGGGTAACTTTTACTGCATCAGTACGTCCTCGTGCAGCTCCCTCACATGTGCTCGGGCGAAGAATTTGGCCGGTTCACGTGAGTCTAGAAACGGGTGGCGTTCACGCTCTCTGTAGATCACTTCCGTTCCCTCCTTTACCACGAGAACCGAATGGTCTGTCCTACCTGCACTGATCACAAGCAGGAATGTGGATTCAAGTCCCAGGACTTTTGCCAGTTCGGTACCCAGAAGGAAGGATTTCTAACCCTAACTGTGCAACGCGAGAGTGGAGGATGAGCTCAGCGAGTGCTGGTCTCACTTAGCTGGCTGTGCCACTGAGGCTTTCGTGTGGACCTTCAGTCAACCCCGTGCCAGAACCAGGCCTGGAAGCTCATGGGACACATCGTCAAATGAACAACCAGCCAATAAAGCAGCCGAGCTCTGGAAACACCACCCTGGTGCACATAAACCCCTCGCCCTGTGGCCTCGGTGGAAAGGGAGCAGAAAGGGGAGGGTGTGCGCACTGTTGAATTCTGGGAAGCGTTCCTTCTTTCTTGTGGATTTGGGGGTTTGTGGGAACTCCAAATAACCACTTCCCCTGTTTGTTAAACAGGGCCACTAAAACCACGCAAGGCTTTGAACGTCACGGCCAACAGTGACTTCTGAGTTCCTCCGTTACTCCGTTCTTTTAATGCCGAATGCAGACTTTTGCTTTGCTGAGAGCACTTGAAGCTACACAGATGGACTTTGGAAAATGGCACTGAGGAAAACGCGACAGAAACGCTTCATTTGGACAGCGGGAAGCGTGTGCGAGGCTCAAGGCGGTTGACAGTCGAGATCCATGGCTCCTGAGATTAGACCCCGCCGTTTGTTTCCTAGACATAACCTGTCTGAGATTCCAATATAAATACCGCCGTATTTGGTTATTTTCGTGGGCCTCAAAAAGTCCTCCTCAAACAGGGACGCTGCGGTTAACGCACAAGGTTCTCATTGTCCCGATAGCACTGCAACATGATGTTTCTTCGGTTTCATGGTAGCAATTTAGAGGCGTGTTTTTGCAAGCTAACTCTACTCCGGGCCGCTCACATGGGGGCCAGCGGGCTCGATCCCACACCTGCCTTCCAAATGCCACGGAAGAAAGAGGTCCGTTCTCGTCGGGCTTCGGTTGAAGGGTTTGGCAGGAGAAGGAGCTCTTCGGTAAACAATCTCCACACCGGTGCTGCGCGGCCGTGTCGAACGAAGAAAGTGGGACTCGGAAGCTGGAAATGTTCTGTGATTGGAAATCGTGTGGGTGCAGATGTGTTTACAGACCGCTGTCCCGGCCCTTTTGATGCCTGCCCCCGGGGTATCAAACAGGAGATGGTGCACTGGAGAAGAGAACCTTCTGGATGCCAGACTCCGTATGCTGAACATTCACTGACAGCATCGATGTCACGAGTGGATCTCATTATGACCCAGACTGCGGCGAGGGAGCAAGTCGAGGCCCCCCCAGTCCAGTCTGCCCGGCGGCCGTACGCCGCACGTGTTCAACGACCCGGAGGCTGAAGAAACATGCCTGGAAGGTCTAGCACAATAAGCCTGCAGGTCATGCTCTTGGCTTTTTCCTCTCGTACTTTCACATTTGAAATATCTTCAATCCATTTGAAGTGCAAGAACACTGACATGAGGCAGAATTGCACAAGATGCTGCAATGAATTCACACAAAATACCCAAATAGCTGCATCGACCTCTATGTCACAATTACATCATGTCTAAGACATCCTGGATTTCATTCCCTGTTTAGAGAGAATATGTAAGGCCGGATGTCTCAAACATATGATTTTAAATGTGTAAATTGCCATGTTAGATCAGGTGAAAGAATGCTGGAGACCAGGACATGTTTGTAGAACATAAAAAACCATATAATAGGTTGAAATAGGCTCTCGGGCAAAGAGCAGTGTTTAAACTGAAGTAGCTGGAGAAAGGTCTTTGCATCAGGCGTTTAGCAGGTTGAGTATCACCCACCAGAGGAGGGACACTACTAACTTGTTACTGAGGTTGAGGAGAAGACATCTAGATGGCTGTGGATCAGGACAGGTGAGCCGTAAGTTGAAGGTAGTGTTACCTGGATGGGCCTGCCCAACCCCGGTGGGGTCGTCGAGGAGAGGCTGTGTGATGTCCAAAGGCCAGGCTTTACAGATTCATTTGTGAGATGACAGAAAGAAAACATCTGCGGCCACCTTGTCTTTCAGTCTCCAGCTTTGTATTGAGTGAGTTGCAGGACCTTCACCACGTCACAGACTTGAGACGAGGCAATTTTTCACTTATAAGGACAGGGTTATAAGCTTTTTCCCATGGACGTCTGCAGAGATTTACAGAAGAGCCTGATCAGGATGAGCTCTCAACACGAGCCGTGGTTGCAGAGCATTAGCCTCAACCGCACAGAGACCAGCGGGAGACACGCAGACCCAATATAGTATGAAAAGTTTTAATGGTGTTTGCCTCTGAAACGATAAACCAAGGGATTGTGGTGGTGTGAGTATCCCCACGCTCTCTCTGATCCTGGATCAGTCCCTTTGCTCGGTCAGCTGGCAGTGGAAATTAGAGCTGCGCCCCAAGGCTGGCAGTAATCCGACATCCCGTCGCATTAGCCTAGCGAGCTAGTGGCCCGACGCCAGAGCATTTCCCCCGTCTGTCAAAAAGCCCAGGTTCAGAGCTCCGACTCCCCGTCCATTAATCCTCCGCAGACCTAATCTGAACCCTCAAAGAAGTCGACTAATGCTGAAGCCGTCGTACTTGCACGAGCACAAGGTCTGACAGAGTCCTCTGCGTCGGCCTCCGCTCCAGCATCTCTCCCAGCCAATGCCGTACTCCATTTGCATGCAGTTGGTGGCTCCTGGACCAGACAGGTGAATTAATGTAGGCAGGTGGCACCCCCGGGTTGCGGTCAGCTCCGATAAACGTTGCGAACGGTCACCGACGTCGCAGAGCGGGGTGGCGTTCGAAGAGCCTGGCAGGGAAACCGCACAAGTGCTCTCAGCATCTTAATCTTTCCATTAAATCAATTAGCCGCCGCTTTTGCTGACAGCTCATTCCTTCCGCTCCACAAGCAGGAGTTGTAAAAGGAGTTGCGAGTGCTGCTGGAGATACGTCATTCAGGCCTGTTATCAGGACGAACCACTTTGGCAGGACAAGGAGTGCGCAAGGGGTCTCCAGACTTGGAGGCCTCCATTGTGAAAAGTCGACAATCTGGGAACAAAAGTTCTCAGCCTCTCGCAGAATTCCTGGCGTTCGAGGGAAACCGCAGCTCGGCGGTGTCACCGGTCACCGGCATAGAAAACACAGGAATAATGGCCGGGAGAATCGGACTGAGGAGATAATCTGTGAAGGAGGTGTTCAAAGAAGATTGTGAAAATGGAAATTGGATGGAGGAGAAGCTGAAATGTTTAGTTTCTGAGACAGGAGAACAAGAGCCAGGATGTAGCCAAGGGGAACCGGGAGAGCTTAGAGAATGAAACCCGACTGAATTTGTTCAATACTTGGTCGGTTGGGCAGTTGGAAAACGAACAGGGACAGAGATGAAACTTTTGGGTCACGAGTGTGTTGCTGGAGGACATCATAAATGGGGAGACTCAAATCCGTCTTGAAGCTGTTCCCTCACGTTGACGAAAGATTTGTCGACTTCCTGCGGTGGGCCGTTGTCCCCGTCGAACCGCTTGCGACTGCGAATGTGAACAAGGGATGGTAACACACTGGAGTCCAGCCCTCTCCCACAAAACCCCACTCCCTCTGGACACCCCCCTCACTGTGCCTTTATGAAACACCTCTCAGAGAGACTGTCTTCTGACTTATGAGACTAGCTGCCAGCATCGAGTTAATAGAAAGTTCCGATATAAAAACCCCACTTGAAATGGGTGGCTTTGTGAATGTGACGGTGCTGGTTTCAAATCCCTGTTCTTGCTGTTGTATTTGATCAAGGTCCTAACCCAAAGTTACCATGAACTAAAGAATACATTTAAATAGACTTTCAGTCTTATACATAAGATGTTTCCCCTCCTTGAAAGACTTTCTAAACGATTTTTGCAAAGCTAATGTGCTTTCTAACACGATAATGTAAAGCAGAGCGAAAAAGAAGACCTTCTTCTTTTGCAGGGAAATGAACCAGCACTGCCCCGCCTTTAAGTGCAGCTAAAGCGCCGTGTAAGCGAAATAATAGCTATAAAGTCATGCATTCGTCATACTTGTGTTTCTTCGACTAACTGACTATCTTGCGGGTTCCGCATGTTTGCCTGTGACATCCACTGTCGTCGTCTGCGCCGGGGTGGTCTGCTGGCGACGAGCTGAAACCCGACCACCTTCTCACGCGAGACGCGGCCCTGCATGGTTGTCACTTCCTCTCATCGACTGTGACAGCGCTGCTCCGGTGCCGCTAATCCGTCTTCGTGCAGCGACGGTGAAGCCCCACCACGCTCGCTCACCGGAACTAATGACCGGAGCGAGGGACCGCCGAGGACCACCGGCGAGAGAAAATTAACCTTATTATAAGGAGGAAGTGCACCAGTGCGGACTGTGATTTCCCAGAATCTACGGCGCGCATCGAGGGGGGGCAACAAGGTAGACCCACCGCTTGCACCGGAACAACAGGAGCCTAAGAGAAGAGCGACTGATCTAAAGAAAGTTTCCTCCTGCTTCTTCAGGGTCCCCCCTTTTGCTGGTGGAGAACCGGACGCAGCATTCGGTGCAGGTGTGGGATGCGTCGAACAGTTCTGCCACCGGCAAAACGGGGAGACTCAGCGATCTTGAGCAGAAACAAAGCCGACCCCCAACGCAGAAAAACACACAAAATTCTCACATCGCAGATGTGGGGGAGTCCTGCTATGAAGACACTTGTGCAGGCAGGTTGAGTCAAGGATCAGGCTTGCTGCTGAGTGCTCTTACACGACAGCTATACAAGGGACGAATCGAAGATCCTCGGATCCACGGTGCACAGAAGGAGAAGAAGGCAAGACAATACAATAAGGATAAACACAAAATAACACCTTACTGGAATCCTCAGAAGTCACAGGCGGTCACCGCTCCACCATCTTGGAACTTCTGAGTCCATCACCTGGACTAACCCCAACTTTCCTCTCCTTGAGGTCATGGAGGTCACGGAGAAGGTGACCAACCCCTGCACTAAACACCTACTGCACCAGACTGTGAGGACCGTGTTCCCTGCGTGAACTTCACGGCAGGGATTCACCCTCTGCGATCACTGAATTACAGATCAGCTACTCTGGCCTGTGCAACCCTAAGACAGAAGATTGAAAAGACCCTAGAAGCCCATTAAAACATGAAAGTGGAAAGTTCAAATGTGGGACTGAGCCTGATTCTGAAGAAAACTAGTCACTGCAAGCGGAACAGCAGCCAACTTCAGCGTTTATGATCAAGTTGTACAAGTAGCTAGTTTTTCCCTACCCGGGTTAAATAACCAACAAGGGCTCCAGCAGTCAGGAGGTGCATCGACGACTTGGCAGAGCTGCAGCGAAAGATCTGGAAAAGCTCCTCGAATATGCCAAAGTGATGATATACGGATGCAAAAGTTGGAGATTGAAGATGCTAGGCAAAAAAAAAACAAAAAGAAACTTGGACTCTTTTGAACTGTAGTGCAGGAGGAGATTTCTGAGGAGACCCCGGACGGCCAGGAAATCAAAAACGGATCTTGGATCAAATCAACCGTAATGGTTGTTGGAAACTGAAACGTGAGAGCAAGGTCGAGATATCGTGGACGTATCACGCAAAGAAAAAAATTGATTTTATTGTGTTTCACTTATCTGCAGCGTGTGTTCGAGTGTGTGTGTCTAACTGCTGTTGAGGGATCCGGGACAGTTTATGGTGTTCATGGTCGGTATAGTAGGTGTTAATAATTTTGCACGTTCTTGTAGGCCACATTACGGAAGCATGCAGCCCTCAGGCCACATGATGGACACCCCCGCTGTACAGAAGGACACGATACAAACATCTGTAACACAGTAGGACCTTGTAGATGCTCCGAAAATACACAACTCTCGGCCGATGCGTATGTCAGGGCGTCTGTTGATATAAATGGTCTGGGTGTGTGAACGTGTGCAAAGTGTTTCAATCTGCCTAACCTTCCATTGGTGGAGTCAGAAAAAGCAGCAATTAAGGAGAAACGCCGGTGTTGGCCCTCGTTCACAGGTTCGAGCGGCCATCCAGTGTTTTTTTTTTTTTTGCGACATGTCTGAGCGTTTTGAGGGTGTGTGTTTGTGCGTGTGTGGGGTGGGGGCTATTTTGGTCCCTTCTTCCCTTGGTTTGTTTGGCATCCTCTTTGTGCCCCGAGGAGAGGAAGCGAGCTGAGGTTAACTGGGGGGAGCCCACAAGGAAATTTAGAAGCTGTAAAAAAAAAAGAAACTCGGGTTTCCAAATACCTCACTGATGGATTTATAAACTTCGAGCTGGAAAGAAGAGAAGGCTGTTTATTTTAGATGCCTCAAACTGAACCTTTTTCAGGCCGACCTCAAAAAAACAATGTGCCGAACCATAAAGAAACCACAAAGCGTCGCGTCAGGAGAGACATAGAAGCCGAAGAGAAAGGGAGGAAAGTAAATATGTGGAGAGAGAGAGCGGCTGCCGTTCACCCCGCTGGGGCACCGGTGCCACTGCAGCCTGGAGCTCCTGCAGGAAGGGAATAGACAGGGCCGACTGAGAAGACGCTGAACGTCGCCAGGCCTCTGAGGGATACCCAGCCTCAGAACTGGGTTTAGAAGATGCAGTTGCACCTTTCAGCCTTAAGTTCCCTCATGTTAAAGCGACCGGTATTTTCCATTCCTTTCAGCAACCTCTTCTCCAGTTCAGGGTCCCAGTGGTCCAGAGCCAGACCCAGGAAACACGTAGTCGCTCTTCTTGTGGTTGCCAGGAGTCAACATCCATTCGCCAGCACTTAAAATCAACATCAGCAACAACAGTCGCGTTCGAGAGTCCTGCAGAAGGAGGTGGGGGCTTAAACTGAGAACCTTCCAGCCGCCAGTGGATGGTCGTAAACCTCCATACCACCTGCTGCCCCCAGGACCTTCCAGCTCCACAACTAGCCCTTTGCTTTTTATTCTTCATTTGTGAACCACCCATTGATCGTGGTGGTTTACAGAAGAAAGTTTCTGATTATTTATTGAGTCTGAGTCCTTGTATTTGAGTGCTGCGGGTTTGAGGAGAACAAATTTATATAAAATAGCCGACATTAATTCTTCAAACGTTGCCCTTCTCAGTTTTGAGATGAAATACGGGTTGAGTTTGAGCCCTGGAATGTTCTGTAGCTCTACCTTATCAGGCAAAAACAGCAGGAGGTCACATATTCCTTGAAAGTTCATCTCCTTTATTTATGGCTCCAAATTCCACAGCTTCGACTGCGGTTTCAGCAAGTTGGACCGGGAGGAAAACCCAAATTGCACCTGCAGCAACAAAGTCTCAGAAGAACGACAGAAGAATCCCTGAAAACCCAACCAGGTAACCCTCTTTCCCATGCCAGAGCCACATGGGACACATTTGAAGGGAGAGGAGTTGGTTCAAACAGTAATTCCAGGGAGTTCTGACAAGTTTGGTCTCTGAAAACCATCGGTTCTCAGTTGTGGTGAAACAAACTCCCTGTGTCCCTCAGAGCTGGTGAATCCCTCCCAAACCCTTCTCTCCAAGAGCCATTTCTTTCTGAAGTTCATCTGCCTGAGGACAAAATCTGAGCCTTTTTGACCTTCCTTTTACCTGTTGTCACCAGCGGCGTATTAAAGTTCTCCACTATGGTCTATAAGACGATCATCAGCTTTGGACCCCAATACCTACAGGAGGCCGTGCTCCTCCACCTCTGGCCACTTGGTCGTCCTGCTCGCAAGGGGTCCAAAGTTAAAAGCCTTGCTTTCAGCTTTGGTCCCAAGTTGGTGGAATGAGCTCCCTCTGTCCCTCGGAGCTGCTGAATCCTTCCCAGCTCTCAAGAAGAGTCTCAAACCCACCTCTCTGAGAGCCACTTCTCTCCTGGTCTCCTGACAGCCACATAAGTGAGTCCAACAGCATCTCCTGTGTTTATCTCTATATTTGCTGTTTGAATCTCTCTCCTATGTGATGTGATGCGAACCAGCAACACGGTGGTGTCAGACACAAGCAGATCATCTTCTATTTACTCTGAGTTGAACCTCACAGTTGAGAAAGTTGGCTGTTAAATGAACAAAATTAATAGTGCACAACAAGCTGTGAGCCCCACAGTCCAGGACCCTCCTCCCCCCAACCAACGGCCACTGGTGATATCTGCCTGACTGCCGGTCCTAGGGATGCGCTGTCTGGTCACGGTGACCAACCCCCTGCACCTGTCTCCCATCAGGAGCCCAGCTGGACGTTTGAAGCCGCTGGGAAGGAAGGTCGCTAAAAGCATTCCTGCGCAGCTCCGTGTCAGCCGCTTTCCGCAGGTCGCCGGGGGAGAGTGGGCCGCCACGTCACGGCGCCTCCGAGCATCTTCTAAATCAGGCTGGCGGCAGCTGCGAGGTCAGGTTCAGCCCAGAGTTGTGTGTGTACATCATGATTTGAAAACATCCCTAAAAGGAGAGTAAACCCTGAAAATGAGCCCTTTGGGGTTCCTCCCACAAAGCAAAATCGTTTTTTCTTTTTTTTTTAAAGTTTAAACATCTTAAAAAAAAACAAAAACCTGACTTTCATCGGCTTCGGTATGTTTTCCGCAAGCGTCAAGTCTCAGAGTCCTTTGTTGCACTGATTTGAGTGAAAAGTCCTCGAACGGGAGTCTGAGGCGCCCGAAACTCTGCAGGAGCCCAACTGTACAGAACCCAAAAGAACTTGACTGTTTTCTGCAGCTAAAACGCTTTTGTGGATAAAAGCAACAAATGTTCCAATCGCATCCCAGTAAATACCAGTTTACTGAGGTATAAAGATCATTAGGAAGGATAAAGTCATAAAGTACCACTAAAAGCCATTTTGAGGTTGCACAGTCGTAATGCTGTGTTTAATAATGAATAGTCTACTTGGACTTTGCATGCCCACCACCTCTGTTTAAAATGTAAGCATCCAGGAAGCTTTAGGTGACGAATGTGGTTGGTTCTCTGACATCTTGAGATGGGGTACACCTGTTGGATTTTCCTCTTCTTCCTGCAGCTTCCCCAGATATTGTCTTCCGATGTTCTCGCGAGGAGTCCAAAGTACGGCAACGTCGTGGCTGTCCGGTTCGAGTTCCCGTGAGAGACTGCAGGTATTTATAAACGTCGTGCAGAATTCTGCAGAAAGTAGGAAAGTTTGTAAACAAGCTGCAACACCTGTGACTTCCGATCGCTGACCACCACTGCTGCTCTACTGCCAAATACAGAGGCATGGGATGTACGTGCAGAGCCAAGATCACACATCCACATGGAGAAACAGGTATTGGCCAAACGACCAGGTATAGTGGTAACAGACAGGGAGGAGAAAACCGCAGCGGGGATAGATGTAGTAATTCAGAGTGATAGAAACATCAGGAAGAAGGAATATGAGAACCTGGAGAAACACCAGGAACTGAGAAAAGAACTGGAGTGAATGTGGAAGGTGAAAACAGCGGCGGTTCCATTGGTGATAGGAGAACTTGGGGCAGTTTGCCCTAAGCTGGAGGAGCAGCTCTATCAGATCTCAGGTAGGACAACATGGGTCTCAGTGGAGAAGAGCACAAACTCAACCTCCCAGGCGTCTGTCCCTGCCTGCATCTTGCAGCCACTGCTAGGCGGTGGATTGTCTCAAGGATGTCTTTGCACGATTTACACCTGGGGTCCTGCCTGATGCAGTACCTCTGTTTGGATTGACCTGGTGCTGAGGCCTTGCTCTTGCGGTGCCATGTTGCGCACCTCTGTACATCCTGCCTTATCTAGCCTCTGGTGGGATCTCCTCATGTCAGCCACCTCTGCATCTGTTGGCGGTACGTTTCACAGAAGGGCTCAGCCTGCTGTGGCACCTCCTGTGCTTCCCTACTATCCATGTCCCCTTGTCTGCTTCAGACTTTCCCCCAGCAGCTCATCTTCAGGGAACTTTCCTTGGCTGGACTCACGGATGTTCAGTATCTCATTCGGGACAGCAGTCGTCACGCTTCCCGCCAAACGGAGATGTTTCATTTTAGCCCGAGTGTGTGATCGTCCACGGGCCGAACTGCACACGAACGTAGCTTCCCGCTCGGGGGCTTTCCCTCTTCCTCTGCCTGTTTAGTTTTCTTTCTTTCTTTTCTTTTCTTTTCTTTGTACAGCATTTGCGCAGGAGGTGGCCGAGTACAACCCGGAGGTACACGGGCAGCGGAACCCGGCAAAGATGGAGATGGGGGCAGGTGAGGTCACCTGGGGCCCAAAGAGGAAGTTTCCTCCCATTTTTTTTAAACTCCGACAACCAGTCGATCTTTTGCAGGGCAAACGGGTGCAGTGCTGCCCTTTGGCCAGTAGGGGCAGTCTTTCGGGACGAGGGAGGTAGTGGTGTCCCACGTTTCTTTTGGCTCTAAACATGATGTGGGCAGTAAAAATTTACATTTACTCCATTACGGTTGCATTTTTGAAGAAACCAAACTTTCCAGAGTAGCTTTTGGCATCGGGACATTATTTCATTCTGGCAAATTGTTTCTGTTTGCCAAAAAAAGCTGCACCGGGGTTGTGTTTTGACAAACGTTCACCTATGATGTTCTAACAAACGACCGAGTGGTAATTCTGCGAACTTATTTGGGTTCCAACTCAATGTACTGTTGGACGTAACTTCTGAAAACCGTGGACTCGCTTTCCCGATTTTATAACAAACCTCGAAAGGCCTTTCCACTTCCGCCGCCTCCCTCCGTGTGGCGGTGAAACGTAAAAGCTGAGCAGCTGTGATTTGATACTTGTTTTACTTTCACTCAGTCTTCTGAATGAGTGCCCTTTCTTTAGCGCGGGTGTATCCTTTTCTCAGCAGCAACGTCTGCCACTGACTCAAACCACCTCTGCTAAACATCTCCCTGCAGGCTGAGCCGTCGCTCCACCTGGGCTCTGAGTTCAGCCCGGGAAAGTCTTTCTATCTAATTGTCGCATTTTATCTATTTATTTTTTTAGTGACGGATTTAGAACCTCACATTTGTGCTCCTTCCTCCCTGTTTCGTTCCAGGTGAACAGTCGCCGCTGTGTAGCTACGGGGCACCACTGGATCCCTGACCGGCGTCCCTGATTGGATCCACATGTGAGGAGACCTCAGCTGGACGCCTTTCTTCTCCTGCTATCAAAGTGTCCCGCTTGAGCCGCCAGCTGCAGGACTACCAGACCTATTAGTCACAACACAGAAAGGCAAATGTTCCTGGTCCTGCGTTGTGGGGGGAAAAAAAAATACAAAATAAAACATTTATGCAAATTCTGTTGGAGGAATTTCAAGCAGTCTGTTTTCACTGGAATGTGAAACCTCTAGCAGATGGCGTTTTATTGGGGAGATGTGCTTGTCCCGTCCGCATAACCCAGACTGTAAAAGTCAATTTTGGCTTCACCTGAAAGCGTTTAGTTTAATGGATAAACGTCTTGATCTTCTGGTTTTATTTACGGCTCATAACTTGTTTAGCAACAGCTGATTGGTCGTGTAGCAGCCGGGAGGGAACGTCAGGGGTTCCGCTCGCGTGCAGGAGACGCCTCTCCATCGCCGTATGTTCACAATCACTGCCTGGAAGTTGAAGGCGCTGGGTTTGAATCCCTAGTCCTGCTGTAGTGCCTGCGATCGGGGTATTTACCCCAAAGTAATGCGGTAAAAACGACCCAGCGGTATATAAGTGATGCTACTCACACGGACTGTGGAGGACAGGAGGCTGGTGTGGATGCAGATGCTCCTCGTGGCTCCTGGTTTATGTTTTTCGTATTTCACGGATTTTTCTTATTTTTCGTAAAGCATCTGTAAATCCACCCCACACCACCTACCCGAGCCCAGTAGACCCGGCAGGTTGGGTGCCCACCCCTGTCCGCTGTCCACCACAGCTGCACCCGTCACCTCCGTCCCCCACCTTTGTTTTGCGGAGGCCGCCTGGGAACGGGCCGGGACGCCAAAGAGGACCTGTTTGGGAACCAGCCCTCTGGGGTGCGTCAGCGAGGACCCCTTCCGGATTGTTCTAGTGCAAAGGAAACAGGGAAGCGGGAGGAAATCGGCCCGTTTGGAGGTTCCTGCTCCTCTCTCCTTCCCACCCCGCCACCCAGCCCGTGGCCTCAGCCGTCTTCAGCTTGGCAGCCGCTGTGCCGTCGTCCCGTCGCCTTTGACCACAATAACGGGACGAAATTGGCCGGGTCCGTCCAGATCGGCTGCGGGAACGGGCGCGGTTACCGAGGTGATCCCGAGGGGTCGCCGCACGTGCGTGAGGACGACGGCAAGCGTTTAACCAACACGACGGGCCAGCTGACTGTTAAACCTCGGTAGCGTGAATAGTAGCTGAACCTTACCGATCGCACGCGGTGGCCAGTACCGCGGTACGAGCAAAGTAAAACATCAAATGCAGTGTAAATGGACTGGCACCCCAGGGTATTAAAAAGGGTGTTAGAGAGTCGCTCAGCCTGGGCACTCGTACACACAGCTACACACCCCCCCGAGTGCGCTGTGCTTAAATGAACGTATTAACCCGGCACTCGGCCCCCTGGTCTCCCAGAATTAGGGCAGATAAGCAGAGTTTGATGAAATCTGGCACAGAGCGACAGGCTGGCGACTCACATCTCCAAATTAATTTATATTAAAGGCAGAGCAGGGAATTGAGACGAAAAAAGAGCAATAATCACATCTATTTATATTTCCGTTTTGTGAAGCCAAGTGAGGAAACTGAAGACAGCGGACTATTGGACACAGGTGGCCACTGGGGGTCTCATCTTTGCAAGGATGGTGGTGGTGGTGGTGGTACAAGGACCCGGTTAAAGACGGTGAATAACGTGTTTTGGATTGTTAAAGGCCGGAGTAATAATGTGTTCTGTGTCAGTAGACGGGAATTTTAGAGTGTAGGTTGTGTTAAAGAGCCGGGAGTCCTGTAGCTCCTTGGCTGCAGCGTTGCGTGTCGGACGCCTTGGTGATGGAGGGACGTTCAGACCCACAGGTCTGGTTCGCCAGCAGTCCGGCGTAGCGAGATGGTCCGTCTTGCCCTGCAGGTATCGGCGGAGACCTCGGCGGTGGCGTGAAACTGCCGGGCAGTCTGGGTGGTCCTCTTGATGGACCTGTAGCTGATTGGTTGAGATTCATGGTCTTCCTGATGAACGACAGATAAGTGGTTGAAAAATGATCTTATTAATGAACCACAGCTGATTTGACCAGACCTGTGGTGTTCCAGATCAAACCACAGTCTTATGAACATCAGATGACTAGTTGAGGTTCATGACCTTTCTGACGGGCATCGGATGACTGGTTGAAGTTCATGGTCTTTCTGATGGGCATCAGATGACTGGTTGAAGGTCATGGTCTTTCTGATGGGCATCAGATGACTGGTTGAAGGTCATGGTCTTTCTGATGGGCATCAGATGACTGGTTGAGATTTAAGGTCTTCCTGAGAGACTGCACCAAGTCCGCCCACACAGGCTTCATGATTGTGCACCAATGTGTAAGTAGAGGAGTAGCTCAGGGTGTTCAGGTGATCAGAAGTGGAAACACGCTCAGGTTATGGTGGCTTAGACCAGTAAGAAGGTTCGGAGATCACCAAAGTGGTGCAGTCTACCTACTAGCCAACCTGACTCCAGACTCCATTCTGTTCAATAAGAGTAGAACTACGGTAGGTGGCCGCAGTTTAAGACAAAAGGAGGGATGAAGTCGTGGTTCCGTGTTCCAACTGTGAACAGACATGAGGTCCCTGGCTGCATGGAGGAACTGACCTACCAGGAGAGCAGTGGGTTGGGAACTGGACACTGGTCAGTAGGAACCCATGTGTGACCTCCAGTCGGGGACAGCTCTGTCGCCACCTCCGTCTCTAAGGAAGTTCACCGTGGGGGTCCTGCCCCCTGCCGAGCCACAGGGACAAAGAGGAGCCTGACTCCCAAACGCAGCACTAATTAGAACCACACTAATTAGCATAGCAACCAGGAGACAGGGCCGTCCTGTCCCGTGACCCCAGGAGCTCCGCCCCCTTCCCTCACACAGGACGCAATAAACCGACAAAAGGCCGGCTGGTGAATCGGGGCTCTGTCCTTCTCCTGGCCTTCTTCTGCTCCCAGAAAAAGAAAAGAAAAGAATCACCCGTAAAGTCAGGCCTCGGTTCTGTCGCCCGGCGTGACCCTTAATGAGCCGTCCCGGGGGGGCGGGGTTTCCTGCTCGGCCAGGGGATCTGTGTAAAGTTTTTACCGCGGTTATTCTCGGCTTCTCATTACGCCGCTCCTGGCGCAAGGGTGAGTCACGTGGCTCATTCGGCCTTTGTCTTCCGCGCCGGTGTGTTTAAAGCAGCCGGGAAGTAAAACTGTTAACATGAATGCCGTGAATTTCAAAGAGCGGCCGAGTCTGTCATTTATTTGCTTACGACGGACTTCAAAGGCGAGCACAGAACACAGAAGAGCACTTGTGACCAGTAGTGTGTGTGTGTGTGTGTGTGTGTGTGTGTGCACATGTGTGTGGTAATGCAAGTAATGTACTTCTTAAATGTTTCTCACACACAAAAATTCATCTTCCTGAGGACAAAATCTGAGCCTTTTTGACCTTCCTTTTACCTGTTGTCACCAGCGGCGTATTAAAGTTCTCCACTATGGTCTATAAGACGGTCATCAGCTTTGGACCCCAATACCTACAGGAGGCTGTGCTCCTCCACCTCTGGCCATTTGGTCGTCCGACTCACAAGGGGTCCAAAGTTAAAAGCCTAGTGGCTCTTAGCTTTGATCCCGACTTGGTGGAATGAGCTCCCTCTGTCCCTCGGAGCTGCTGAATCCTTCCCAGCTCTCAAGAAGAGTCTCAAACCCACCTCTCCGAGAGCCGCTTCTCTCCTGACAGCCACATAAGTGAGTCCAACAGCATCTCCTTTAAATATCTCCATATGTGCTGTTTGAATCTCATGTCTAGAGGGATGTGAACCAGCAACACGGTGGTGTCAGACACACACCTGTGCGTGAAATTCATCATTTCTTGTTGATGCACTTTTGTTTACCGTCTCTCTGAAGAAAACCATCTGCCTGATGCATAAATGTGTATAAATCCCGGCGTTGGACCCGACTTCCCTGCTGCATTAAACACACGTTTTCACAGCTGTGTTTAGGGGTGGGGGGGGGGTGCAGACAGTGAGGGACCTCCAGCATGAGATGTGTCCTTTTTTGCCCCATTACACCCTCGGTTTCTTCCATGCACATGTGGGTCTGAGCCACCTTCCTCGCTGCTGCCGCTACCCTCACACCGCTGCTGTGTCGCTCATCTCCGTCGCTCTGTTTACTCGAATCCACGTTAAGATCGGCGGGGGGGGGCGGCGACTCGCGGCACCAGGTGGTTGTGTTTGCCTGTGACAACAGTGAAGCCTCCCACCGTGTTTGCCCACCCGGTGGTGTCCAGCCATTTGACCCGGGTTGACGCGTCCGGCTGCCGCTCGGCCGGAGCCCACTCGTCTCCCCTGTGTTGGTGCCGCCCCCCCTCTCTGTTTCCCTGTGCGGGACCTACTCCCCAACCACAGGTGGACAGCATCATCTCCACAACCTCACGGCTGGAGAGAGGGATATCAGACTGACCGTCTGTGGGTGGTGTCCTGCCATCTAGGACCACCCTTGGTGTCTTCTGCTTTATACCTGAGCTCTGGTTGCAAGCCCCTCCCCCCAGCTTGCTGCTGATGTGGGTTCAAAGGTCAGGAGGGCGAGGAGGAAGACGGCAGACGGCCTCCCGGTACAACGGAGCATCGCAGCTGTTTGTGTCTGTTACTCGCAAAGTGCCGCGTAGTGGCGCGGTTTCGCACCCGGGGGGGTAACACATGCTGTAGTATAAATAGGACAGACAATTAACGGCTAATCGGATCAGGGGAGCCGGGGGGATCGGCCGGAATGAAAACTCGCGTTTGCACGGCCCTCTGGGAGTCCAGTTCAGTCCCAGCTGGTTCAGAGGGTGTTTATGGGAGTGGATCAGGCCTGGTGGGGGGTGCTCAGTCCCTGCTGTTACTTTCTAATGCCCCTCAGATACAGCACAGTGCCCCCCCCAGCTGTGCAGAGGGGGGACGGTCGGTGTTTGGATGGGGGGGGGGGGTCACTTCCTCTCCGGTGGTGTCTCTGTTCACCAAGGTATGCCCCCCCCCCCCCC
>UFQX01005275.1:22555-115443 GCA_900497675.1 Arapaima gigas | reverse complement strand
CCAAGGTATGCCCCCCCCCCCCCCAGCTGCGTTGGCCTGTAGGCTCACATTTGGTGACCAGCTGGACCGGGGGGGCTGCACCCTGCCCCCCTCCTGCTCTTTTTCTGCAGCCTCGACCACCACACGTGAGCCTCCCTCCCCCTCGGTGTCACTCAGCCCTCGGTCCCGAAACACTTTCTCTTTTTCCCCGTCTTACCAGAGCGAAATGATGCAGAAAATATAGAAAGCATGCGGCCCTTTGCGTCTTCTGAAGAAAACGTGGCACGGAGGTGGTGATCACATGGGTAATATGGCCGAGAAGGATTGCGACTGAGCGGGAGGAAGGCGCTGAGGGATGCGAAGGTGTCGGGGGCCGTCGTGTACCCCCAGGGCGCATGTCGAGCTGGGGACTAGACCTCAGTGCCAGGCGGCGGCTCCTCCCCCTGGCAAGAAAAGGCTCCGCCCCCTTCAACCTTCTACCCCCATCTACCTCGAACACTGTTACTAATGATGTTCCATCACCACTGAGTTACAAAACATCCCAGATACCCCCCACCGCCTGTTGACAACCTCCAGCCGGACCCGTCCCTTCCTGCTCGTCGCTTGACACGGAAGCCCCGCCCCCTCCCACCTGCCGCTTTCCTCTTGTTTTGCCTACATTGATTTACTGGTTTTTGAAATACGATAAACAAAAAACACACAGATACTTAACTTGTGATTTATACATACATTTATATTTGATTTAAGACTGCTCTGCGACCACGACAAGAGTGTCCCTGAAGTGAGGAGAAAGGCTGGATGTATGAATTATTGATGGGTAATGGACAGACGGCGCAGTTATTGTTCTCAGGGCCTGATGGGAAGGGGTCACGCCATCCTGTTACCCGGGGTTATTGCTTTCTGTCTCTTTTATTACTCTGCACTTCCCACATTTTATGATGTAATATATATACAATGTATATTTTAGGAGCTGCGCAAATGCAGGCTTCCTGGAGCTCCAGGGTGCGTTTACACACCCAGCGCCGCCTCTGTGTTTGTTACGGCGACTCCCGGCGTCGAGCGAAGCAAACAAATGCCGCGTTCGTGCGCCTCTGCGCGCTGCTCGAGTGTGCCGTAAAACCCCACACTAACACACCCCGCAGGCGGAACCCGACCTCGACCTGCCGCGCCTCCGAGGTCTTCTGGCATCGTGGTTTACTGAAGCTTCCCTTCGTATCATCCGTGCCGCAGCTGCTGCAGGGTGAGCTGCGGCTCTCCCATAATGCACTGCTGTTTGCAAATAGAGTTGTTTACGGGGGCGTGTCCTTGTGCTCCGTAAACTCCGTTGGGCTCCCGAGGAGACTCCTTTCGTAATGTCAAGTCCTGCGGTTATGGGATTATTTTACTTTTAGGATCTCATTCTATGTCCTACTAATATGTTGAGGTGTTTTTCACTTTTCTTTCCACGCAGACCACCTGAAAGGTATCAGTTAACCCTCTAATAAGGTGACCCCTTGTTTCATACAAATTTTTTGGCTCCCCTGACTGATATTTACCGTATGGACCCACCTGGGAGCAAGAAGTCATCAGTCTGCGAATTCCAGAGTGTCTGGAATGGAGATGAGGAGACTGCAGATGGCACTCCTCCCACGGACATATACGCCGACGCAAACGCGACCTGTGTTTACTCCCTGAGCCGATAGATGGCGGTAAAGAGCCCCGAACGTGGCCTTCCCTTCGCTCCGCACCTCGGGTCTGGTGTCAGAGACGAACGACACGCTGGGGAACGTTGCCCATCAGTCAACATCTGAACAGGAGCTTGTGCCGATAGTAGGTTTTCATTTTCAGTCAATTTTAAACTGGTTTTAATGTTAATGTAGCTGAAGGCTGAATCTTTATCCCGATAAATAAATCATGGGGATGTCTGTTTGTCTGCCACTTCGGGGTCAAAGAGAAACCAAACCAAATGAACGACAAACAGGTTTCTTTTCAAGATGAGGAGCCAGAGCATCGTGGACCAGAGGATCGCATGGATCAACCACGTACAGCGAGACAGATGCAAAAACGTAGGAAACACATCAAACACGGCCCATTAGCAGACCCCCCCCCCCCCCGGGGAGTGTAACCAGCACCCCTCTGGCCACATGCGAAGTTCCTTAACCGTTACGCCACTTGCACACTGTTGCTCTTGGAGGAAGGGATGGAGCTGTAATGGGCTGTTGATGCTCTGCGTGACACCCTTCCTGTCTTTGATCCCGGCTTTCGGAGCCGCTGGCCGCAGCGGCGGGGGTATTAGCAGGATTTCTCTCAGCCTCCGCCAGGAAAGACAGCCGCTTCGGTAGTCTTTGAGAGCGCTGACACATAGCCTGGTTTTATCGCCGTTTCAGACGCCGCCCCTCTTACTCACGACGGGGCGCGTGAGCGAGGCTGTCTGCTGGGAATAAAAAAATCAGCGGGCATTTTTCAAACTTCCCACGGAGGAAGCCAGCGCCGTTTTTGGCCCCGGCGCTCTGCGTGTCAAGAATTTCCCCACTTTGATGTAGCTGGAGGGGGGGGCGGGGCTCCGGGGTGCAGGTGCAACGGTGCGTACCTGGCTGGCGGGCCACCGGTGGACCCCACGGGAGGTCGCGGTAGCTGTTCTCACGCCAGGCGAGGTGGCTCCTTTGCCTGCTTCTTGTTCCCATTCTGTCTTCCCCCCTGCCTTCACCTCATTTGTAACCCAACACGCACCCCAGCCTGCCCCTGCCGCCACAACCCCTGGCTCCTGAACCCCGAGATAGCGCACGCTCGATAACGGGAAACACGTGTTCCCAGAATCCGCTGCGGCACTGGCCACTGCGGCCCGGAGGAGAGTTCCACAGGTCAAACATCCCAGTCCAGTCGTCGTTCTTCATTAGGGTTCCCAAAATCCTGTTTTTCACTTACCCCATTGTTAGTAAACCTGGATGAACAAATTGTGATTTTTATTCATCTCACAACTTCCAGTTCAGCATGATAAACTGAGACGGCGTTAGAGAATCGTCGTTGTGTAGCATCCAACTCTCACCCTCTAAACCATAGTCTCCTAACACCTCCACCAAACACCCCTGGTCTCGCCCTCCAGCCTTTGCCTTCTTCTAGAAGTTCACACACTACCACAGCACGGTTGCTTCATCTACAGTAAAATGCGGTACTTCATCCATTCTGGGCCATGGGTTGAAACAAATGGAATTTCTCTGAAACTTCATTGCCCAAAGTTTCAATGTTTGGCCCATCTTCAGGATTTAAGAGCAGTTAACAGAGAATAAATGCATTTAGAGGGTAAACACAGGAATAACTACATGTGTCTTCGGGTGGGGAATCGAGATCTTTGAAGACGTCCTGCTAACCAGTTGCCTCCATGCCGGCTTGGCCCACTCCACCCAGCGGCTGGCACCTGTCTCCTCTCCCCATTAGCCTGGAGAGTTGCTCTCATAGGGGATAATCCAGGCTATAAAACCAGGATTCAGGTACTCCGTCGCCCCCCGTCCCCCTTAACGGGCAGTCGCACCCTCACACCAGGGGGCCCTTATCTTCTGTCTGGATCTACTGAGGTCTGGCCGACGTGCGCCACTGAGATGAGACCCATGCTTACCTCCAGAAATGGGGGAGGCTGGAGGGGAGGAGACAAAATGCCGCTCTGATGCTAACAGACGGGATTTTGCCGACCCGGCGGCCTCCGCTCTCCTGCACCCCACTTATCATCGGAAACAGAACCTCGCGGCTTCAGTTTCTGCCCATTGTTTTCCTCTCCGCTGCGCTGGGAACGGGCCGAGAACACGTCTGATTTTAATTTCTCCTTCTTGCTGCAAGTTGAAAGGAAGCAGGCAAAACACATGTTTTACGGCTTATTTATGAATGAAACGAAACCTGTTAAAATGCACCACTTTCGACGAGCGCGCAGCACGTATCCGTTACATCCCAGACCAAGAGCACGGATTAGTCCGAATTAGATGTGCTTGCATGATCTGTCCGCCGCAAGTAGGACGTCCTGCACGTAAAATCAATTTTTTGTTCGTCCATTTTCTCTCTGAACATTTACTGAGGGGGGGGGGGTTATTGTGGAGATCAAGAGGGAAACAAATCCAGATTTTGGCGCCGGACAGTTGACTGATGAAACAGGACTGAGGCGGATCAGCGTGGACCCTGACAACAGCTTCACGACAGGCCCGGTTAAACACATTGCTCTCCATTCCTAATGTGCAGCAAATGCCCCGTATTACTGGGGAGGAAAGGAAAATGTCATTTAGCCATCATTCTTCTGACTGCCAGGGAGGTGAAAATGCATGTGACCTGAGAACGAAAAGGAGGAAGATGAAAGGAAAATGTTATGTTCTTTGACCTGCGCTGGTGCTCACGGCACCTGACCTGTGTGTGAACATCACAGCAGAGCTGTGATGAAAGAAAGAGTGGCGTGTAAATGGAATTAGATCATCACAGCCTAACTTCAACATGGTAAATGTGTCTTAACACTCAACCGACAGTAGCGCAGAGAATAAGAAAGCCTAAGATGTAACTTCTGCCTCAGCTCAGCTCAACTCAGATCATCTTAAGTTAACTCAACTCAACTCGGTTCAGCTCAGCTCATCTCATTTTAGCTCATCTTGGTTCAGCTCATCTCAAATCAGCTCAGCTCAGATCATCTCTGCTCAACTCAATGCAACACAATTCAACTCAACAACTCAACTCCTCAGGTCTTACTCCAAGCAATGGACAAAGGTGTCCCAAGTGTGTTTGTCTGAAATGTAAAAGTATTTCTTGTGGTTTACGTGAGACTTATCGAGCTACAAGGGGTGCAGATGAAGTAAAAAAAAAAAAGTCAAAGCTCAGCTGAGGTGAGACGACACAGTCCAGATCACTGAGGATGCCCTTTAAGTGGGCTTCTCTGGTGGGACGAGATAAGACGCGAGGAAACAGGAGAACAGCAGAATCACTGAAATATTTCTGCCCCTTTATATTTGCCGTCGGAAAACCCCATCACGCAGCCGTGACAAAGCGTAGAGTGTGGTTTAACCCGCTCTTGTTTGTTTTTTAGTCGGCCTCAGCCCAACGTTCCCCCCAAAAAAACAACACATATCTGGTAAATGAACTGCTGAGATTGTATCGAAACTTTGATCCACCATTTTGGTGTAATATGAAAAGCACATGGCGGATTGGTTCCACTGGGGGTGGGCGGGCGGGGGGGGGGGGTCCTGTCACTGTGGGTTTACAGCTTGCGGGTAAATTTATGCTCCCGCGTCGAGNAAAAAAAGGGGGGGGGGGGGGGGGGGGGGGGGGGGGGGGGGTCCTGTCACTGTGGGTTTACAGCTTGCGGGTAAATTTATGCTCCCGCGTCGAGCACGCCCTGCTTGGCCTGTATCTTTCGGCCTCATTCATTACATAACTCTGTCTCCTCGTGACAGCATCGCTCGCTGCCACAGCCAGTTTTGGCACAAACACACAGAAGTTCAGAGTGCGCCTCTGTTGGGTACAAACACGTTCCTACGCGCATTTTCGGAACAGAGAAGCGGCTTCATCGCTCATTAGCGTCCAGGCCGGGTTTTAGTTAAGAACAGTTGCGCTTGCTTTGTTTGTAGCCCAGAACGGTTAGAGACATGGGTGGCAGGACCTAGCTCATTGCTCTCATTTATCTCGCTGGCACGGCAGCGGTGTAAGGACAGATCGGGTGCATAGCGTGACGTAGTCTTTTGAAGAGATCAGACCGTGGTCAAGGTCGGCCTGGTCCGTAATTTACAAAGCTTACAACCTGTTATGAGAGCCTCCCTTTTCCTTTCAGTGCTGCATGACTGGTAAATCTACATCACTTTTGAGATCGACCTCCACCTCAGTGGCTCCCGCCGGTGTGTTCCTGCTCTGCACGAGGCCCAGCTTTCCGTGGGCCCAGCGATGTGATAATGGACGGTTCCTCGCTTGGTTTAATCAGCACGTGAAGAGTGAGATGAACCGAGACGTACTGACAACTGCTGCGGTTTCAGCTGCGAGACCTTGGGACTGGGTCGTGACCGTAGTGACGGTTGCTCCAGGTTTCCGCCTCATTGGGTAAGGGATGTGATCAGATGACAGGACATATGAATGAGGACTAGCCTGGACTAAATGGCTTCCACATTCAGAGAAAGTGAGGAGAACCTTGGAATTTGAGTTCCATGTTGGTCAGAACTCTTTTGCAGGCTGAAATATGAGGTGGACATTGACTTCTACATTCGTAGTGGGTTAAGAACTAGGAAGTCTATTATGTGCTTCTTTGACAGTTGTCAAAGAAGATGGAAACTCAGAACTTTCTTTGCAGTCTGGGGAGCCACCTAGGATCAGTCACGGAAAGCGACCATTGAACTGATGTTCATCGGTGAGGTTCTTTAATTCTGCTTTGTGCAAGAAGGTGCCTCGGTCTATTTTGTGCAGGTCCACCATCCCCTCAACCCATGTGCTAGAAGGCTAACAGTGTAATATGGTTTTTAACTGTTTTGCTAAGGACCTTAGAAATGCCACACAGACAAAGAAAAATTGAAACCCAGATCCACAGCTATAGCCCAGGAGCCTGAGAGCTGTAAGACTCTAGCTTTACCTGCTGACCTGCTGTGGCGAAGTACATTAAGCAGCCGACTACTGTTTAAACTAAAGAACCTAACCCCAAACCCCAAATGGTGCTGCTTTCCTTCTACATGAACTATTTTGTTATTGAGCAGTCAAAGGTTTCAGTTCAGCTGCCCCTACAAGATGGTTAACTGGACAGAGTGAAGATGCAGGGATTCACATATCTTGGTTCTTATATAAACACCCTTCATTCTCCATAAAATTCACTAGTATGCATTAGTTATGACTCACACCTATGGTTTTGTCTGGTGCTGGATGTTCTAGAAATCAAGGAAGCATTGCTCAGGCAGCATCTGCTGTGCATCTCCTCCCACGTCCATGTCCTCCACCAGACAGAACAAATAACGTACTCCTGTAAACTTCCTATCCAGAAAGTAGAAGAAAGACACCAGGGGCCATCAACTGACCAACTTTAGAACACCTTCTACTCAACGTGTGAGTAACAAAGCTGTGTACGCCAGACTTGGCTGGTGCTGAAGTTTATGAAGAAGGTAAGAGAGGCTTGATCAGATCCCACGGGCAAGTCGCGTGCCATAGTCTGTCTCTATTAGCATCATGCTGATGTGAGAGAAACCTACTAGATAGATCCATGGTGCCCTTCCTTGACCTTCTCATGTCTTTTTGGACAGGTGAGAAGGGGCAACACAGAGGTGTGTCCAAAGGAGACCTTTAAGAAATACAACGGGGGGTTGATTCAGGCATCGGAGAGGCAGTGGCAGCTGTAAAATGATCCTCTCCTCCATATGAGATTGAGAAAAATAATTCTCACATGGGCCATGTGCTGGACGTGAAAGATTCCAGAAGCACCAAATTATTTCTGAAGGAAACCTAATCCATGCTGCGCATTTGCCTGCATGGGTTCGATGGGGTTTGATTGCCCCACTGCAGTTCAAAGGTGTTTCGCATGGAAGGCTGGTTCTCTGCCCCACATTGCAGGTAACTGTCCAAAATGGTTTTGTTCTTCAGGGTTTCAAATGTGCTGCCTTTGATGGACAGACCACCTCAGTGAAAGGGTCTCCTGGGTTGGCACTGAGGAACCAGACTTCAGCTCTGATCATGCTTCAAAGAAACTTCACGCAAACGCTCAGCGGAGGCCGCTGAGAAACTTGAAGGTCTTGGGAATGACATTGATTATGATCTCCAGAGTGAAATGTATTTTCCGAAATATACGGGTACAAGAGTCTGTACTGTGTGTGTGTGTTTTGCCAACCTTGTGGGAGCACCTTTAAGGATATGGATATGGATATCGATGCAGATACGGGTAAGTAAACTCTGAAAAGACACACTGTGGGGACAAATGCAAAAATTAAAATATCTTCATCATTTATCTTGAAAAGAAACTCAAAAATGCTTTCACATGTTCCGGAGTCTGGCTTGGGTGGGTTTACAGGGCCAAATTTGAGGTCCTCTGGTGACATGTGTGTTTGAGTATTGTGTTATATTATGTTATTTATTTGCCTGGCAGAGACATTTGCCCGACATCTGGACGTTACCTGAGCCAGATCAGGTTAAGTACCTTGCTCAGCAGGACACCTCCCACAGTGAGAACTGTCGGCTGTCAGTAACACCTCCGATTCCTTAACACAGCGCTCCCTGCTGGGATGTGAGTCCCAACACGTTAGCCGTGGAAGCTCCTGTGCAGGTCTCCGGGGGGGGGGGCCCACCACTGATGGCTCCCTCTTGTGGATCTTCTTACCCAGAATGCATTTATCTCCAGAATCCTCCCTGGACCAGGCTATATTTGGTCTCTGTGAAACACATGAACACTGACAGGCAAAAGGACCCTCATTGCTGAGGAGCATCGTGACAAACCTGCCAGCAGAACTGCGGCTGGGGTCTTACGGTGACACCTGTGTCACCTTCTGAAGTAGTTGTCGACTCCTTGAGAGAGCAAACCTGAATAAGAAAAGCGACTGTTTGAGAGTCACAGTTGTCACCGACATTTACTGTTGCCGCAAAAACGGGTGTTTTTCTATCCAACAGTTCAGACGAATTTGGGGACATCTGGACACCTTTTAAGATCTTTGTCAACAGTGGTGTGATTATAACCCCGAAAAACTCTACCGGAACCTCTTGACGTATTTAAATTGATTCAGGGTCCAGCTTCCGTCTCCGTGAGGTTGCAACCTGCCACATTTGCATAACATGGTGTATTTTACACATCATACGCTGGCAACGTGCCGATATTCATTTAAGACACTGTCGTTGATGGCTGAAGACTAGAGCAAAAGACGTAACCATACAAAGATTCTTCACCAAATAAACATTAACGCTGACATTAGCTGGAACTTTCCGTGTTTTCCCTGCGTCTTTACTTTGACACACTTTCGGTTCCCTCCTGCTGAGCCTGTTCAGTGGCCCCCGGAGACCGGCGCCCAGTAGACCCCCCCAAAATGAGCCTCGGATTGTGTTTGAGCGGGCTGGGCCGCCGCTGTTCCCTCCAGAACAGTTTGCACAAGCGGCCTGTTGACAAAGGCCTCCCACGCCGGTGACAGATTGTCCAGGTGGGTGTTCACCTGAGCTCAACAAAGCTTTGCTTGCCGGAAGCCTGCGGCTTAAAAACACCAATAATTGTGTGTGTTCTGAAAGCGATGCCCCCGTGAAGAAGGAGGACAATGTGCTCCGGCTTGGTGTTCACGTGACAAAGGGGACCGTGGACAATCTGAAGAACGGCGTCTTTGTGCTGCGTTTTGCATCTTCCCTCATGCAAGTCGATTTGGAAACGTAAAAAAACACAGCAAAGAAGGAAGCCGCGCCTGAACATTCGGAAACACTGTCACGATTCTTCGTTGGTCGTGGAAATTGTTCGCTTTCGTTGCCGACCTCCCATAGCTTATTCTCTACCATACTGTCCCATGGTCATGCGACCTGCCCCCCCACGACCCTCTCTGTGACACCCTACGAAATACACCACAGAACTTCACCGCTTCCATGTGCTTACCGTGTTCTTTGACCCCCACCCCCCAGAACATTCCAGCCAAACACAACTACTCACAGAGACTCAGCGGCAGTGCATTACGGGAGAGCTGTGGTGGTGGACGTTGCACCATCTCCATCTCTGTGTTGAGTGCATGTAGAAGTCTTGTAGGGCACATGAGTGGGTTCTATGCGTGAAGGTGTGTGAACATGCTGATGAAAGCTGATGTCTGCAGACGTCACTGGAAGTCTTACACTTCTTCTGCAGTTATATATCTCTGCAGGAATTGCATTTTTTGAGTTCATTTTTCGCTTCATGGACACCTTCATGGAAAGACGCTTGAAGCCTGTGACCCATTTCTACAGGCAGTCTGAAGGCAGTAACCACACACTAGGGCACCACAAGAGGAGGAGGGCTCGAGCCCAAGGATCCTTAACTCCTATACCCTTGTAAGCAGGTGAAGGAAGTTACTTCTTCATGGAGAGTTTTTGCTAAACAAGCCAAAACCGCCTTCCTGAAGTGAGGGTTTACTGGCAGGTCACCGTCAGCGTCTTTTTGTAGTTTCTTCAGCGTCTGGAACCAGCTTCGTGAAGCAGGACTTGTTCTCACCCCCCCACCCCTCTGCAGGCCAATACTAATGTTTAAGCAATAATCTTGCACTGTTGCAGATGATAAAAACAACCTGGGGAAATGCTAATGCTAATTTTTCTTGGACAAAATGTCTCATTTCCAGCATTTTCTGCCAAAGACTCTGATCAGGTTAAAGAAGCTACCGATGTGCCCTGGTTTTCACTACAACAGACACAGAGGACTTGGGCTGCCCAGCAGATCCGAAAGGGTTACATTTGTTCTACAGCCTCATTTTATGCATCAATCCACAGCTGGTTCCTGCTTTTCAAACAGATGAAATCATACATTTATAGACCTCGTAAGCTCTTTTCCACACTCTGGTGACACTTGTAAAGTGTTGTTCTCCGAGGAGGACTTCTGGAGAAGAAAGGGGCCCTGCAAGGAGCCAAAAAAGGAGCTTGTTCGGTCGTAACACGCCGGGTCCTGAAGATGACGGTGGCTGTGAGTCCAGCCACAATGGCGACGGAGGACGGTCCTCAAAGGAAATAAAACAAAATAAAATAATCACATCTGTCATGAGATGACTATTTATACGCGTGTCGATTCATTATTCAGTGACAAAATATACATTTTGAAAGAAGTAAAACATTTTTGAGTTTATTTTCTGTTTTTAATTGTCTCTTGAAAAACTTGTTTCTCCTGCTGGGCAAACATAAGCTTTGTTTGCCAGCCAAGCTGGTAGATGGCAGTGAAGAGCAACAGACCTGAATAAGAAAGCAGGGGCACCTGACTTCTCTCCTCCTCAGTGATCCCTGGAATAAGATGGTAAACATCCCACATGTTTATGGAATGAATCAGTCACAAACATTACTGAATAGGAGCTTGTAACTACAGCCACCCATCCATCCATCCATCCATCCATCCACCCCTTTATCCACCCTTCCACCGATTCTGGCCAGGGTCACAGCACTCCAGGGTCTGTCCCAGGCACAGTGGGTGCTAGACTGTGAAACTGTCCCTGAATGTGACACCAGTCCATCACAAGTCAACCACACCCTTCCTTTCACACTCACAGTCACACCCTATGGGCAATTTAGAGACCAACTAACCTGAAACACATGTCTTTGGACTGTGGGAGGAAACCCTCAAAGACTCTGGGGGAACCTGGTAAGTCCACAAGGGCTTAATTTTAAATGTTGCTTGAATTAAAAATTAAATTAATTTATTAGATTATCTCTTGAAAATATGGACAGAACATCTGAGCTGTTAACCTTTTGTTGACTAAGAGTTACAGGTGAAAACAAATTCAAATGCGAATAAACTTCCCAAATGTTTCCATGCCGTGAGATGCCGAGGAGAGCAGCGTCCTACAGTGCGTGAGTCACATGTGCACACCAAACACCAAACGCTGTGAAATAAACACAGAGTGGTTAACCCAACAGGAGCTTGTAGATCACGTTTCAGGGGTGTTTTGCTGACGGTTATGAGGCCTTACAGAACATGAGGACCAAGTTCCAGGTGTTGCCAATGACTGCCGAAACCCAGAGGGTTGGTTGGGAACTTAATAGTGACATGCTTTCTGGGGATTACCACTTCATAAACCATTCTTACTGCTCCTGTGAGTAAGAAGTCCTCTCAGATCTGTCCTTCTGCTGAAGGTAGATAACAGCAAAATTCTGGAATGTTCATATTTAAATCCAAGGAATTCAAAATCTTGACATTCTAAGAAGATGTCCTTACCTACAGGTGACCTTGACAAACCACAGGCTGCCCTCTCTGATGCCTGATAATAAACTAAGACATGAAACAGTCCCCTTTGTAGAAAATGCAGGCAATTTTGCTCGGAGCTCTGAAGGATTCAATTTTTAAATGATAAGAAAGGGTCAAAACATGGCCGGATAGATCTGGCCGACTCTGGGCCATTGTACGTTTTCTGGGGTTCCTGAAACAAGATCAAAGATTGGAGGTGAGGTGGGTGGGTGAAACAACCTTGGAGTAAAACCTAGGAGAAACACACCCCATCAGAAAGATGCAGCTACATGGAATTTCCCAGATGACTTCGTGTAACATCTCAGAGCAGAGTTTCCATTTGGGCTTTGTGTCACGACTCCAGCACCAAGCACTCCAGCACCTGGCAGCACCCTAGCTGGTCTTCCAGTAAAGTCCAAGTACAAAGTGACCCATCCAGTCTCATCATGGGGCCTCACAATGAACATCAAGTCTTTGATTTGGCTTCAGTTTTGAGGAACCTACTCAGCTTAAGCTTCAACTTGGGACATCCATCGCAGCTGGCCATGTCTCGGCCACTCATTCTGGAGAGTCATCTACAGGACAAGTTTCTCCAAAGCCACAAGGAATCTCAGCGTCAAGTCAGAAAGGTTTTGTTTTGTAAGATTTATTCCATTAGAAAGTTTCTCCCAAAACACACACCATGATTCCATGTGCAACACCATCCTGGGCGTAATGGAAATTTACTAGAGATCTTCCACCTCACCAGAGAAGCATCACGTGATTTTTCTTCCATTCTGTCAGCCAATTCCATTGCAAGGGTCCAAAAGTCAATCCTGATCCAGACTTTCAGAAACCATTTTCTTCAGAAAACATCTGGCTAAGCGTCTGACTCTCAACTCACCAGTCGGATTATTTTTCCATGCTCTTCCACATCAAATAGCTGCCCTTCCCCAGTCGTACACCCCAAGTCCTCAGAATCCCGTGCCGCCTTGCCACCAACCAGTTTCTCTGATAGCTGTAGCACCAGTTGCTGCGCATGAGAGGAAACTTGTAAAAGTACTAATTTACCCACTTCACAACATAGTGGTAGTTTTACTTTTTACTGTCTCCAGCTGGAGAATCTCACCTGGGAAGGTGCTCTAGTGTGCACGTCACAATCAGCGTTGAGCAAAGTCCTGTACCCCAAACTATACAGCCGTACCCTCTTGTGCCACCTATGGTCTGCTGGCAGATTATGAGCATTTCTGACCGTGCAGGCACGGAATGGATTTTGTCTTTCAACGCTTGGCACCAGTGAACACACCTTCGAAGCAGAATGAGGCCCAAAGCAACCTGAAACTATCCAGGTACAGTCTCCTTCCCATGGCTGATCCCAGGATGAACATCCGGTGACAGATGTGAGAACTCCTTCAGCTTCTTCAGAGGTTACTTGGTTAATTGTTAAACACTGGCGACTGGGTCTATATGCAGAGCGCATAAAGAAGGCGACCCTTGGCGAATTTGCTGGTTACGTTTCAGTTTAAAAAAACTCAGCCACAGCAATAATAAACAAAATACTTTGCAACACTTTATTGAAAACATTCGCATCGTTGCTAAGTTTGAACTTCGTGAAAATCAAAACTAACTGAAAACACAATGGCGAATAAGTGAAAATAAATATATGCTGTCTCCACAAACTCGTATTCAGTGCTGATTATTGACTGATTCATCGTGTAAAACATGCACCGTGTTCCTCAGGAGAACCAGGCAGGAGCTGCAAGTGTGTGGGAAGTGGACGGGACGTGAGCCAAATGATGTTTGTTATCATTTGTCAGGTCGCCAGCTTCTCCTCCCGCCGGCAGTTTTCACAAAATAAGAGAGACGAGAAGAAATGAATAAACTCGAGAATAAGCGTGCGACTCAGCCGTCTGTAACTTGAGGAGTCGGCGAGTTGACACGTCGGGGGCCGTTTCAAACGGAGGCGACCAGGGGCTTTCATGGAAAGTCCTTTTACTAAATGAACACTGACGTAAGCCTGGGAGAGCCGTCGCTGAAGAAGTGTGCCATTGTACTATCCCTTGGGCACCGCCCACGGAAACGCCCGGTCTGCCTGTCTGGCATTCAGCCTGTCATCAGCCCACAAAACCACATGAAAGGGGGAGAGCGGCTTCACAGCCAGAGGCAGGGAAGCACTCCGAATATCCCTGTCTGTCGTGGGTCGCGGCCGTTGTTGATGGGTGGAGTAAGTGACTGTTTGATGTGGGATGGAACAACATGTCTACGTGAGTCTTTGACTAGATTAGATTTAATTGTTATAGACAACCTTCAGGGTATTGACCACACACCCTTCTGCTGTAAGCCTGTGTGTAGCTGCATCAACACGTGGGTTTGTGTTTGTTCAAAAAGCTTTTTTCTAACTGTTGAAAAATGGAATAAGTATTTTGGCTGCCAGGTGTGTGGAGGAGAAAGAAGGAACCAGCCACTTTTGAAGCCTGGACACCTTTCTGCTCTCTCAACAATGGAAGTTATAGGGGATGCAGCACACGCCCACCACACTAAGGCTGTGGGGTGTTGGATGTGGCTGTTGCCAGGGCCAGTGGCAGTGGGGCCTCAAGTGTGGTGCGAGTGGGCACAAGGTGGCCATCGTGTGGATGAAACAAACCGCCAACAGGCAGGAAGTGATAGATCAAGAAGGTGTGAGATGAAATGAACATCCTTTAACATGTTTGCCTGCTTTAAAATCCTGTCATGGTTGAGGGTCTTTGGCCCCAAAGAATGTAAGGAGATAGTTGATGGTTGACACCGGCAACTCAGAAAGCAAGGGGTGAAGTCGGGGAACTTGAAAAATTCCCTGGAGCAGGGACTAAATTATTATTTCCCACCTTGTCTCAAGATCCAATGGGAAGCAGGTGGCATTCAGCATAAGCAATGGGACAACATGAAACCTCACATCACTTTAGACCTCCTTAGATGAAGTCTCCCGAATGAATGATATCAAGACATTTATCTTCAACTTAGTGAAACTCTTGTCATTTGATAACCACCAGGACAGAGTGTTGATAATCCCCGTCAGTGTCAAACCCGGCTTAGAACACCGCGATGCTTCAAGTCTGCTCTTGGTGTGTGTGGGTGTGTGACTGGGAGGTCAGTTATTTGTTATCATCTTCCCATCCCCATATATTATGCAAAAGCAGTTCTGAAATTGCACATTTGTGTTTTTTTCAGCATTTGAGGAATGATGGCGCTAATATTTCTGAAATTGTGCTTTTCACATACATATTTCTAGTGTATCCTTCAAATAGTAGACATTTTATGTCAGTCTTAAATGACTAATTCTAGTGAAAGCACCGTATGAAATCATAACCACAGTGGTTTGATGGACTCAGAATACCCAGTGACATGGGAAACGCCCCTATGCTCAAGGAGTAAGAGCAAACCTTCTCTCACTACCCAGTTACGTCTGGGGATTTGACTGAATGAGGGATTGTTGTTGTGGGACCGGGGGATTTTGGCCACCAGGTGAGATAACATACCCCAAATGATCTTCAGACAACTCCGCAGCAGCCGACTTTGGGAATCGCTGCGGGTTGAACAAATTAGTGCGCGGACCGTTCGGCCTTACTGGTGCGCCTTTGTTGTTGTTTTTCAAAGAAAATTACACCTGATTGCAGGCCCCACAAATAAATCTGAAAATATATTTTTTTTACCCTTCTGTTGAGCTCCCCTCAGTAGCATGTTCCTGTCATGCTGGGTAAGCTTCAAATCCAGCATCCCGTTGCAGGGTAATTTGGTCCCCTATCGCTGGCCCTGAACTAAGGCTTGCGCGGGACATGTTTGTTTGGGAGCTCTTAATAAGACCTCGGCGGTGTCCGTGCCACCCAAGGTAGTGCACGCTCTAATTGTGGAAATAAGAACTAGCCTACCATTAAAACAAATTGCCACCATTAAGTGTATTAAACGGACAAATGAATTCGGCGAGGGGGTGGAGCCACACTTGACCAAAAGCACAAATGCCTGAATAAACAGTCCCGCCAGGTTTCTTTCTATTCCTCCTTCTTTCGTCCCCTTCCTTTATAATTTTTCTGAAACCCCACCGTGACTGCGATCGAGATTGCTACCAGCTGGCACTCGCCATGCCTTCCCTATCCCGAATATTTTAATCATGGATGAAATTCATTTATACGTCCCGATAATTGTCCCTAATTGTTTCTTTGAAGGAGAGCGAAGGCATCGGCATCTGGCAGACAGATGCGTGCTGCCGTTGTGCCCGATGTGAAGCTGCAGGTTTAATCCGCTTTCTAATGCCTTTGAGCCAGGCTGGGGGTCCGTCCTCAGCCTGGCCTTTGAGCCGCAACGGAGACGTTTCAAGGGCATCAGACTCGGTGTAACTGCACCGCGGGCAACAGTCAGGACTCCTTCCTCACACCTCGGGGCTGTTACAGCGGTTTCCCACGGCACAATGCGGTGTTGTGGACGGACGCTTTACCCTACAGCTTTAGGACCCAGACTGAGGTCCTGGCTCTGGCTGTAAGTAGCCAATCAAGTAAAATTACTCCAGTAAAAATGGTCCTGCTGTATAAATGGGTGAGTCATTATAAGTAGCTTAGTGAACACGCCAAATAGCACAGTTCACCTTGGTAATAGGTGTCAAACAAACAATAATAGTGTAACAAGGTCAGAACTGTCCCGCGGTTAAGCCTGTGGCAGAAATACGGACACAGTCGTCTATCTGACGTGAAGGTCCGGATGATAAACTCCGTAGGGGGCCTTACAGCCGCGCTGTCTCGCTCACTCAGACACACAGCTACTGAAACGTGTAATGAATGAGAAGACAGTAGAGATTAAGTTATCACTATTGCTGCTGTTGTTGGTATTATGGGTCCCTGAGCCACAGGAGGTGAGGCAGTAATAAACTCTTCTCTCTGGGCTTCTGGGTCTGGGAGAGTTTAGATTTCTTGATCAAAATGATCTCGCTGGCATCGCAGGGTTTCCTACCCTCAGTCCTAATAAAAGTAATAATTAATACAACATGGGGGCAAAAAATGCTCTATTGTCAACTTAATAGTACAACAATATAGTACATTTATTCTTATGCAGTGATCAACCCCTCAGGAGACACTTGAAAAGTTCACATCCAGAATAACCAACAGGCCAAAGAATTCTATACCACGGAGTACAGTATAGTGAAGACACACAAAAAAGACAGAAATTGATGTAGACAGACAGACAGATAGACAGACAGACAGATAGATAGATAGACAGATAGACAGACAGACAGACAGATCGATAGATAGACAGACAGACAGATTGATAGACAGACAGACAGACAGACAGATAGACAGACGGACAGATCGATAGATAGACAGACAGACAGATTGATAGACAGACAGACAGACAGACAGATAGATAGATAGACAGATAGATAGACAGACAGATAGACAGATAGACAGACAGACAGACAGATCGATAGATAGACAGACAGACAGATTGNAGATAGATAGATGGACAGACAGACAGATAGATAGATAGATAGACAGATAGATAGACAGACAGATAGATAGATAGACAGACAGACAGATAGATAGACAGACAGATAGATAGACAGACAGACAGATTGATAGACAGACAGACAGACAGATAGATAGACAGACGGACAGATCGATAGATAGACAGACAGACAGATTGATAGACAGACAGACAGACAGACAGATAGATAGATAGACAGATAGATAGACAGACAGATAGACAGATAGACAGACAGACAGACAGATCGATAGATAGACAGACAGACAGATTGATAGACAGACAGATAGATAGACAGACGGACAGATCGATAGATAGACAGACAGACAGATTGATAGACAGACAGATAGATAGACAGACGGACAGACAGACAGATAGATAGACAGATAGATAGATAGATAGATAGATGATGGGTAAGAAACTATATTGATTCACTGCTGCTGTTGATGCTGATAATGATAATAGTGTTAATTCATGTCAGTTTAAAAGCCCCACCAGTTTTGATAAGTGCCTCATATAATTTTATTTTACCTTCAGTAAAGTAAAAAAAACCTGTAATGTTATGCATCAATCGTGAGGTGAGAATTTATTTAAATCAGTCCTTCGGGTTTTTTCATGCGAAGCTTTTGAAACGGTGGGTTTCCCTCTTCACACCCCTGAAAGCGGCCGAGTTCTCAGTCGTCTTAACCGGGTTCTGCCACAGACGCCACGCACGGGGGGTCCGCCGCAGGACAGCCGGCAGACGCGGACCAGAAGGACACGGTGGACGCCTGACTGTCAGCTGCTGTTCCTTCCTCACCCGGCACACTTAACCAAAGTATGAAACCGTGTTGAAAATAAAACACGACAGGTCAGTGCAGAGTGGTGGGCAGCTGAGTGAATGGTGACCCTTGGTGACCCCTCAAGTAGACTCTCCGGGGCGTTCTGTCAGCAAGCCTCTAATCACGTATTACTTTGGACATTATTTAATATTTTGTTGCGGATGTACCGAAGGTTCAGTGAGGTAAACACACGCCAGACGAAACTGTTTACTGCTCTGCAGAACACAATATGACCAGTGAGAAAGAAGCCGGGGGAGAGTGTCTGGCACTAGACAAACTCATAAAACGTCTAGTAAACATTAGCGAGCAGGAGTGATGCCCAAGGCATTGTCTTCACCGGAAAGCCTCTTTCAGCAGGTTTCAGCTCCAGGCAGGACCCCCCGCGCACTTTCAGGTGAATCCCACCTGCTTTGGCCCCCGTTTGAGCAGCTGCGTACACAGGGCGCTTCCGGCACGGCTCTGTGGTCCCCGGGATGCCTCCCAGGTGGGCGAAGGCCTTCCCTGGTCATCCCACTATGGAGCGGCAACTCTCTGGTGAACGTCGGTGGAAATAAAGAGCGTCACCGCGGAGGGAGTGGGGGTAAAATGTGCTCCTCGCGCAAGGCTGACTCAAAGCCGAGCCGCTTCCAGCAGAGTAAACATCCAGAGACAAACATAATGGCACGAATTCGGCGTGCGGCCCACGCCTGGTCCTCCGTCGGGTGGTTTGCTGGGCAACCGGGCAGCGCCGCAGTCGGAAAAAAGTGCGGCGACCTGTCGTCTGGGGCGTCCACCCGGAGCGGAGATTGCCCTGCTGTCCGTGCCGTAATGGCCACAGCATGTTTACCCCTGGAAACAGATCCGTCTCGGAGCTAGACTGCATTACGGTCCTAAGTGACGTCGATTAATTCCCAAAGAGCTTTGAGTGTTTTGCTAATGCTAACACACCGAGCTGTGGGGCTTTTAGCGCTGATAAAAAGCTGGGGTAAAAAGCATCGACTCCTGATTTCCCCCACAACGCTGCAGCCTGTGGATGTGCGCAGTACTGAGCAATAACAGCTGTAGATAAGAACATTCTACACAGACAAGATCTGCAATGGTGGTGGAGATTTTTTGGAGGCCCAGCAGGCATTGTGAGTGTGTGTGTGCGTGTGTGTGTGTGTGTGTGTGTGTGTGAGTGTGTGTGTGTGTGTGTGTGTGTGTGTGTGTGTGTGTGTGTGTGTGTGTGCGTGCGCACGCCATTATAATTTTTGCCTCGTGGATGATTAGCACTTAGTCATGCAGTTGCGTAAATAAAAGTTCCGACCCAGTCAAATAAAAGTTAAATGCCTCGCAGTAGGCTGTCATTGTTGTCAGAGCCCCGTGACTCAAATCGTGATTCTTCTGTCGTATAAAAGACACCCACTCGACACCCCAGTGATGTCACTGGCTGAGCCCCCGCGTGGGCAGGGGATGGAGCGAGAGCGGAGCCCGGGGAAGGGAGCTCTGGTTTACCAACACGCTGCTTTGGGAGGTTACTCACCAGCTTCCGAGAGCAGAGACACGCACAGCAGAAGCGAGGAGGACACCACAAACACTGTAGAGTAACACACTGGTCTGTCCACACTGTGGTTGCATCACAGCTACACATGTACACTGTTTGCAAAGTTCCTCACTGGTCTTGTTGTCCAGAACAATCATTTTTCATCCCAAGCTCCAGTTAGGAGATTCTGTCCATCATGTTATGATGGCTCAGTCATCACATGGTCCAAGGGTTCCATTTTACTGTGTTCTGGTAGCTCTATCCCATATATGGCCTACTGGTTCCAAACAGATAGATAGATAGATAGATAGATAGATAGATAGACAGACATCTGGCGGTCTGCTGGTTCCATCCAGGATAATCTGGTGGTTCTATTCTATACATATCCTGGCAGATTTGTCTCACACATGGACTAGTGGTTCTACTTATCCCATGATCTGGTGGTTCTGTTCAGCACAGTGTGGAGGCTCCTTACAACATATTATCTAATGATATTGTCCATCCTGCGTTTTGATGGTTCCATCCAGCACTTGTTCTGATGGTTCTACCAACCACTTGGTCTGGTGGTTTGATGATTCCATGGTCTGGTAGTTGGGATTGGGGGGACTGAAGCAAGGTCCTGGAGGCAATTTGTCCCCGAAGGGACCTCTAACCTCACATGCTTACTTCAGTCTCGCTGCCCGTAAAATGTAACCCTGGCTGCTCCGTCCCCTGTACAACCTCAGCCGATATCCAAGACATAGACCCATTCTGACAACCCACCCTGGCTGGGGCTACACAGGTGTGAGCCACTCAATATTCCGTGTGTAAAACACAGGATTATTTTGAGACTGGAGGAGATCTGGGAAACCAGATGGTCCACCTCATGTGAGGCTGAGATCGTTGTGATGAAGTCTACACCTGTGTTACAGTTTCTGCAGTTGACATTCAGGCTAGCTGCTTTTAAGAGTGAAAGGGACTGGTTCACCGGTTTGGCTGGGTCACATTAACTGGACCCCACAGCTTCTCTGTGCCAGCAGAACTGCTCACTGACCTCCTCCCACACACCATGTCAGGTGTCACCAGACTCCAGGCTCCTGGGCTGTTGAGGTAATGCGGGTCCTGTCCCCATGTGGAGATTAAAGGGGTCTGCTTCCATTTAGGCCGTGCTCCTTTTGTGCATGTTAATATGAAAGGGATGGATCCAGTTTCTGAACATGCTTTAAATGGAAGTTAAACTGGAACACGTTTCCAAGCGAAGACCGAAGAAGAAGCCGGAATTCAAAAACGCGAGAGCAGAGGCGATCCGGGGAAGTGTTTTCATGGCTCAAAACATGGCTTTGGACCCGGCTTCAACTCAAAACACGTCCCCTATACAGGATCGGGTTTCCCCCGGTCTTCCCAAAACAGGTGAAAAATGAAAGCCGAACGTTTCATTGTTGAATCTTGAGTTACACGTTGTTTTCACCTGCACGACATCTGCATGAACTACAGTCGAAACAGTTATGACTTCCAGAATAGTGCACAGAAAGACAAAGGACTACCAGCCACTGGCTGAACCCTTTGAAGATCCGGCAACATTCTAGAAATCTGTTAAGCGAGAACCAATCTCGCACAAATGTGTTCAACAACTACAGAAAATTGAGTTATCAAGAGCAGTGGACAGATGGTAAGTATATTCCCTCAAATGGAACAATGTGTAGACCCATATATTCGCATTAGGAGCTTTATGAAGCTTTGAACATCTCGAAGGTCCTGTTTAACCCAGTTTCTATTGCCGTCGCAGATGACGGAGTGAAGTATTTATTGGAAATGAAGTGTCTTTGCTGACTGCAATATAGCACCGTATCTCTCCGCACCGCAGGGCCCCCGCGCTCCGTGAACCCAATTAACTCCATTTCATTCACAATAAAACCGTCTTGGAACAAATTAAATGATAACGTTCCGTATTTTTCGATTTTTTTCTATAGACGCAAACAGGAGAGGGCCACAAAAAAAGGCTCAATAAAGCAACAGCTGCAGAGAATTCTCTTTCCTGCACTGGTACTTGCAGTGGCAGCACTTAGGGTTTGGAAGGAGCATTAAGACAGGGCCGGTTTAGATTTGCGTCAATAAAACTTTATTCGTCGACGAAGAAAAACGGCCTTCGCCAATTAACGGGAAACTGCCGGTAGCTAGTAGCTATGGATGGTGGTTTTGTAATTTCTACCCCAATTGGTGGTGTTTGTGGTGAGGACTGGGTGAGGGCGGCTCAGTCGTAAGGGCGCCAAGCTGAGATGAGCTGTAGGAAGTTTGATCCTGGGAAACACCAGGCGCTCCTTAAGGAACTGAGTTGCACATGTGGCGGTGCAGGGGTCTCAGGCTGTACGCAGGGGCATAAACTCTCGATTGCGTAGTAGGATGGGAGATTAGAGGAACGTTCTCTCTGGAGGCTCGGGGGACACCCACAGGAGCAGGAGAAACGAGCGGAAAAGCGGCCACCCAGATCTCAACACGCTTCGCCACATCAAAGGAAGCCCAGGCTGCCCTCATCAAAGACTCCGGTTGCAGGTGGGACCTGAATGAGGGGCAGGTTGGTAGGAGTTAAACTCCGTTCACTCTTTTTTTAACTTCTGTTTTCAAGCTGGTTGTCAGTACTGGGGTTTAGAAGGCAAATAAAAGTCTCCATATGTTTTTTGAACCATTCAGGCTCATTTTAATTGAGGGTTGATTTGCATGCTGGAGCAATGCTCCATCACCTGGGAAGGGCCTTTCCCACCTTCATCTCTGCACATGGGCTTCTGAGGAGTCTTCTTTCACGTCGTCCTCTTGTCCACGAGTGGGACCCTCTGACATTTTTTGTATGTAGTATAAAAGCAGAGGATGAGACAGAACATCCATGTCTTACGTCTTGCCTGGCAAGGCCCGGTCTGTCTGAGTCACGGGTCCAAGGTCGATGTGTTGTGGACCAGGGTTTCCAGGGGAGGAATCTGGCCCTCATTATTTTATCAGTTTTGAAACAACTGCGACTACTGGACCACAGTGCCCATAAATCATTCTTGCAAAGCAAGAGGTTGGAAGAGGGTTCCTTTAGAGGCTCTGGAATGTTCACAACTTCTCTCTGGCTCCGTAGTACTTTTAAACCACATGTTTACCATGACAGTATTGTCCATCACTCTTCAGTGGCGGCCAGCAGTTACTACGATGTAATATCAGCCATCATCAGTCGAGTAGAACTGATCTCTCTGCCCATGTGTCCTTCAGGCCGTCTCGAGGTTCTCGACGAGCACGTCAACCTGCAAAGACCGAGGCCACTCAGGGTCCCAACCATTCACACATTTGCTCCTTTCTCCGCCACCAAATCTGTTAGGTCCACTTCTCCAGTCCACTCTCATGCGATTTTCCTTGACCTGCCGTCACCCCGCTGGCCACGTTTTTAAATGAAATCACACCTGACCGGTCTGTTTCGCTCATCTGCCCTCACACCAGCGGAGGAAATTTCTCGAACCTTCTCTCACGTGAGCGGTCCATTTCCGTGAACTTGGCTGTCCCCGCTGGCCTCATTGTGCTGCTCTCACCTGACAGGGCCATTGTTCCCATCTCCACCACTCCAGCCCCGCCGTCCTCAGAAAAAAACGGCTGCTTTGTGTGTGAAAAAAACGGGTTGTGTTCCCCTGCTGGTGTGTATTTACTGTGCCGAACGCCACGGGCTTCTGCTTTACAGTTGGTGGAGGAGTGCGGATGGTGTGTGTTCCATTTTGTTGATTTATGACTTCCTTGTTTTTGTTTAACCTCTTTTGTTGTCGAAGAATTAAATGTTATATATTTCCTACAACAGATGTCAGACGTATTTACTCACTGTCCTGTGAAAACACTGTGCCGTGTGTGCGTGTCTGAGAGTGACAGGGTGGGACACTGCACTATGTCACCAGTAGCTCTGCCGGCTGCTGCCACCCGCATCGGAGGAGGTCCGTGGTCGGCACGTGTGGTCTCCGTGGCAACAAGGCCTGCGTTCCTGGCGGGACCGATTGTGGATCTGGAGCCACATGCAAGGGGATATGTCACCGGGGGATGTTGCCCTCATGGGCCCAATGGGGACTTGGCAGACAGCCTGGTCTTCAAAGGAGAGCACCAGCAAGAAGTTCACTTTCAGACGGAAGAGCAAGAGGAAGACATCAGGGTGCAGTGCTGAGGGAAGCTTGATGTCACCGGGACACACAACCCCTGCCAGGCTTCCATACTAATACAAGGCAGACACATCCTCAGTGACTCCTCCTGGGGTGTGTGTGTGTGTGTGTGTGTGTGTGTGTGTGTGTGTGTGTGTGTGTGTGTGTGTCTGTGGCTGATCAGGAGTCCTGTACTGGACGTGTTCTGGTCCCGTCTGTTACATGTAATATCTTCATCAGAACACTAATCCACTACAGACTCACCTCTGGAAGATTTGTGATCTCGGGAAACTACTTGAGGAGGAGAGGTGGGTTGAGGAAGGGGGCAGTGATGAGGTGGGAGGGCTTAGGAGGGTGAGGTTTTTGGAGTTAGAGGGCTGGTTGGAGGGTGCTGGTGGGTGGGGCAACGAAGGTGAAGATGGGGCCATGAGGGTGCTGTACAATGGGCTAAGAGAGTGGTGGTTGGTGGGGGTAAGAGAATGGATGTTGGTGGATCCAGTTGGGTAGAGTTGTTGGGGTTTGAAGGTGTGGTGATCGGGTGGGGAAGGATTCTTGGGTGGGTTTTGGCGATGAAGTTGAAATGGATGAAAAAATAAGGGTGCTGTACAATGTTGTTATGAAGGTAAGGGTTTTTGGAGCTATGATGGTGCCTATTGGTGGAGGTCTGGGGCTGCTGGTGGGTAGACCTATGAAGATGAAGTCCATGGGGATATGAGGGTTGTGGGTTGGTAGCGGTAGGAGGGTGGAATCAGTGAGGCAATGGCAATAATGGTTGGGACACATAGGCGGACAGTGGGGGAGTGTGGCTTGGGGTGGGATGGTGAGTAGACCTTGTCCTTGCTGAATATGAGAGAAATCTGAACTTGAAAGAGGAAAAAGAATGTTGAGGGATCTCTCCTCACATTTGCACAAGTGGTTTGACTAGACAAGTTAAGCCTACTCTGTCATCACCCATCACCTAACGATAAATAGCGGCCGGCATCCCCTGCAGTGAGACTCAGCAGCAGGCAGGCTGGGACACTTCAGGTCACGAAGGAGGACAGCAGAGCGCTGCGTTTGGTTGCTAATGAAATCATCTGTAGGATGTTTCGCGAGTCACAGCGGCTCCAAACATTTGCTTCTTGTTTGTGGAGACAGCTGCTCACTGACAGCCCTTTTTCTTCTCAGAAACCCGCATGGAGTTGACGTCAAGGTTCAGGGGTCAGCTGTCTACGCCTCCCTGCCACACATCTCTTCAGTCAGCACTGAGGGCAAAGTCCTCGGTCACAAAGCAGGTAAGGTAGCGATCGGAATGAAAGTGGAGCAAAGCTAAGAAGGTGAGCAGAAGAACAGAACAAAAGAGAACAGGATGGAACAACTCCAGTGTAATAAAGTGGAATGGAGCTACATGGACCAGATTGGTCAGAATGGTGTTGTGTTGCAGTCCAGAGGTGTACACTCAACGCCCTCTTGTCTGGTCTTCCAGCCCCTTCAGCTGATCCAGAATGCCACTAAGTGAGCTGTGTTTGACTTTCCAAAGCATTCCCACGTATCTCCCCTCCTCGTCCTTCTACGTTTCAAGTTCAACACACTGGTTACTGCCCAGATGGTTAGAGGATCTGCACCCTGACACCTACAGCTTCTCATCACCCCAGCAAGAGCACTTTGTTCCTCCACCTGAGGCCACTTGGTGGTCCCACTCACAAAGGGTCCAACATGAGAAAAAAGGAAGAAATGTACATGACCTCTAGCAACAGGAGTTGACCAAGGTCTCCAGTCATCTCAGAAGAAGAGCAGCCGTAAGACTCGGAGCAGAACCCAGACATTCATACACTGGTACAGCTGCAAAACCCTCTGTGAAAAGGAGAGTGTGATGTGTGAATGGAGAAACTATTCACACATCATGGTTCATGACCCACGGGTAGTCCATTCATCTGGTCCGATCCATCCACACAGTCGGCTTGTGATGATAACCTCCCACAGGACATCAGCACATCTTTGTAGAAAATGGCCCACACACAGCGGAGCTCAATGCTCAGTGACTGCTTTCATCATCTCTGTCTTGAAGAGCCGTGTGTCCACTGCTGACACAGGTGAATAGACGGCCAGACAGGTGAAGGGGTGAGGAAAAGGTAGCAGGGAGCAGCAGGCAGGCTCACGTACACAAAAATGTGCTCTCACACACACACACACACACACACGAATGTCAAATAAACACCAAGAGAAATAACACACCTGCACCAGGCCCCAGGAAACCCCTCTGCACCAAATGGTCTGTGCAACACCTAATAACACCTCATTACACCTTTAACACCTCATCTGACATGCGTGGGATGCAAAGCTGTTTTGATTCCTGGTAATCAAATGAGGAACTGGACACAATAGAAGTGTTTATGAAACACACATGGAAGAGCTTGACGTGGGTTTACATCTGGCTGTCACATCTCTACAATTGTCTCCAAAGTGGTCTCCCCACAGGGGTCTCCACAGCGATCTCCATGGTGGCCTCCAGGGTGCTTCCACTGGTTTATTGTTCCAGAGCAGTCACTGAGTGCTCAGTCGGAGAAGTTATCTAAATGAATCTGCCTCAGCAGCACGATGAGCTCAGCTGTGCGCCTCGACAGCCTGGTTCCACCACAATAAAAAACCTCTCTTTGCATCCCACTCCCAGGACTTAAACCGATACGATCTGTTGCAGGCTGAGCCCCATATCTCTTCCAGGGACTCCAGGAAGACGGCCGTTTGGATTAAACCATCATGTCATCAAGAGATGAACCTGCAGACAGAAAAGTGCACGATGGCAGCAAGGGACACCGGATTAGCAGAAAAGCTTTAAGGAGGACAGAACTTTCCACGGAAGTTATTGTGAAAAATGAGTTTGAAGGAGATATCTCTGTCGATAAAAGCGATTGCTTAAAAAGATTGTCTGGTGAAGTTTTTACTTCCGTATGTGACTACATGATGAGATGCTTACTTGAAGACCCCGGTGTGTGATCTTTGGCCTTGAGGTGTCTGCTTACTAGTCCCCTCATGTTTTGACATCATACAGCGTATAAGCAGCTGGTGCTGACGGGATGGAATTGGGTTGCCGTGAAAGGCTGGCGTGTGGTTTTTGACTTATTGGAGCCGACGCAGGAAAGCGGTGCCAGTTGGGGGCGGCAGACAGAAACAATCAGATGGAGAGACCAAGAGCGTTTCGGGTGTCATGTGTCAAGTGGGTGGACCCAGCGACTGGAGGCAGCTCAACAGATGCATCCGAGTTACAGTGCCAGTTTCATAAAGCAGATTCAAGAAAGGAGACGTCGGGCTCATGATTGACAGTTAGGGTTTATTCATCCTGGGTGGACGAAGGGGTGCGATGTTCAGATCTGCACCTGCAAAATGCTCTCAATCCCTCTAGAAAACCCCATTTCCGTGGGGAAACTCGAAGGTCACAGCATCAATTATGACCCTTTCAGTACAAATCGATTCGGATTAAATTCACCCCCTGCAAACTCAGAAGCATCTCCGCATTAAACACCGTTGTGCTGTAGATACAGCGATTTACCCACATGCATGTACAATTGGGTAGTTTTTACTTTATCAGCTCAGGGCACGTACCTTGATCAAGGGTCCTACAGCAGATACTAACCCTTGGATGGTTAAGCAGTGGCTCTAACCACCACGCCACCCCGTTGGCCACAAAGCTCCAAGTGAAGTTAAAACCTAAAAGGAACATGAGCAAATGGCGACCCTGTTAACTGGTCTGAATGAACCAGCTGTTTGCTGGACAAAGATCCAATAACGTTTCGAGCGCGTAGACGTTCTCAAAGCCTAATGTCACGGATCGGTTCAAAACCCACCGTAAATGAGCGAAGCAGCCCAAACGGCGGTCTGTGAAGCGAGGAGAGTCACGTTTGTTTGGACTGTGGCGGACCGTGCGGTTGGAAGGAATCGAAACCGCTGAACCGAGCGGTCTGTGACGTCGGCCAGCGGCTCTCCTTCCTTTGTGGGCCACGAGGAACCGCTGTTTTTATCACGGTGGATGCGTGCGCAGAGGAAATGGAAACCATGCCGGTGAGCCCTCTCTTGCATATAAAAATACCTTGTATGGCGCCACTGTGCAATTTCCTGATACTGCAGAGTGTCTGAGCGGTGCTGCAGCAATGTGGTCCATACTTTGCATTCCCCTGGTCTGTAGAAGTTGCTGGAGCAGCCAGTTACCGGGGCTACGGCAGCCAAAAAGGGTTGCAGCCTGACCCTCGCCGCGTCATTCCTGACGTGACGGTGGTTTCTCAGGGGAAGCCCGAACCCAGGGCCATAAACGGCCCCGCCGCGATTGCACAGGGCCAGGCGGGGCCCCCGCGGGCTGCCGGAGATCCAACCTGCTCCCCACCCAAACACGCACGGCACAGATGGTGCTCCATGCGGGAGGAGCCTCTTTACAACGTGGCACTGCGCAGTCAGAGACGAGGGACGCGTCCTTCAGCTTCAAAGCTCCGGTCCAAGACGTGTCCCGGGTCCAGCAGCCCAGTTAGAGAATTGCACGTCATGAGAAAGTGTGACACGCAGTGAGCCAAGCACTTACTGACGAATACATGACACACGAGAGGCTGGAGATGCCGGAGACCTTCTGAAGGCAGCCGGCCAGAGAACGACACCACATGTGTGAGTCCCAGAGCTGATCAAAGGCCAGGCGTCTCGTCGCTCCACCTCTGTGTGGTTTAGTGTCCCCGTTTCCCACAGAAACGCACTTTTTATGCTGGAATAAAACAAAACCAAAAACACACAAAAGACCCAGTCTATCACTGGAAGCATCAGATCTTAATCTCTGTAAAGATGTGCGGCTTTGACTTAGAGCTTCTTGATGTCACTCTGGGTTCGTCTGAGTTATGTTCTCAGAAGATAGCGGTTTTGAACTCGGGGGAGGACACGGCCTCACTTGTGGTCAAACCCGAGTTCCTTCGGGAAGCAGCTCGGTGGGCTACCGGAGATTCTTTGGCGAAAGGACACGCGGGGTCAATAACGGACCAGTGTTTGGGGTTGATGGTGCGCATCTCCCTCGCAATGTTGAGACGGGTCGTCACACCAGGCCTCCGTTCTGCTTTGAGACTGACAAGTCAGAGCTTTCGAGGTCTTATCGAAGTGACCGACCCCGCCCCATCTTCTACAAACGCTTCCAAACCTACTCTAACCATCTGGTGGGGCAGTAGACCCTCTGTGTGTGTGTGTGTGTGTGTGTGTGTGTGTGTGAGTGCACGTGCTCTAAATCCACGCACAATACGAACACAAAGGCCACATTGCCACTCCACAGAAGATGGAGAAATATTGTTAAATTATAAAGAACTGTTTATTTCCCCGTGTAGTGTTGATGTCGGCCAGTTCTGGAACTTTTGGAAACACTTTCAAAGCTGTTGCTTTGTTGTTGTTAGTTTAGTCATTATACTCGGTTTATCGGCCTTCCGGAGGACGGGGTAATTGAGGCTTTCGACATAAAGGGAAGGAGGCCACAATTACCCGGGGAGGGAGCTCCAGAGGAGTGGGTTCTGCGGCCCGGGGCCCCACGTCTTGCTCCGCCGTGGACGGAGACCTCGCCCGGCTCTCTGCAGCGGGCCGCTTGATGTGGGAGCTCCGCGTAAACTGCGAGACGGCAGCTTTTTTTGAATATATTTTTATACGTACACACATCTTGGTTAATATCTTTGCGGGAATTTCCCCACCGACTCCAACTTTAATTCGATAATTGATTCCCAGCTCCACCGAAGAACATATGGAAGTGAAGTTTTTACACTTTCGTACTTGTTTGTTTTTTCGGAGACGTCCTCACGACATCAGTACGGTCACGTTGGGGACCGTTGTCCCGACGCACACAAACACTCGCGCAGGGTAAGGATGGGCGACAGGTGGCAGAGTTGGATACAACTGTATTTATTCACACAGTTTTCAGACTGAGTTCCGGGGGGGTAACTGATGTAGCACCAACAGAAATTCACCCAAACCGCATCACTGAAAAAGTCTTAAATAATACTGCGCCGTGGAGTAACATGTAACACAATATATGTCAGTCTCTATGGTTACAGAAATGTTGCCCTATGGAGCTAAAATAAATAGAATAACAAAAAATAATAGCAGGATAGATTTTTAAGAAACAACGTTTACAAAAAAATGCATAAAAAATGTAAACGGCTAATTTCACTGAAGAGCCGTGTGCTGGAAGAAATATTACTGAAAACGAGAACTGGGGGAAAAGGGCAAGTCAGCCGGACTTAAGACGTCAACCAAACTCTGAGATGATCTTCTCCGACCAAGTCCGGTTTAATAACCACTCGAACCCGAGGGTCCCCGGCAGGACGGGCGTGACCGGCCGAAACCCGACCAGACGGGCCTTACCGGGAAAAATTTAGTTTAGCGTAACATGCTTCAGTGAAACACAACGTCTTTGGCTTAGTAGAACATCACAACTTCACAAAAACATAAACATGGAGAAAAGCTGCATAAAATGTTGGGTCTGAACGGCCAACCTGCAGGTCACATCACGCCCTTGTTTCTCCTTCGACAAGCTCTCGTTCTGGGGCGATACTTCCTCAACGTTGTGAAGTTACAGGAAGGGATTAAGGAATCACACTTGAGCACTTCACATGTCCAGTTAAGTTCTTTGTGGAGACGTAACAGTCAAATCCATTCCCAGCATCCATCACGGAAGCTCCTCCTGGGTATGAAGACGAGCCAGGCCTACGCCTCTGTCTCGCCGTGCACGTTCTCCATGTGAACCTTGAGGTAGTCGTTCCTGGTGAACTTCTTGTGGCAGAGTTGGCACTCAGCCATGGGGCGGTTGGGGTTGTGGGTAAGCTTGTGGCGAATCAGCATCTTCTTCAGACTGAAAGAGAGGTCACACACCTGCAGGGAGGCAAGGGTGCAGAGATACCGTCAACCTTTATCTAGAAGGTCACCTTCTCTTATACGTCATGAAATGTGTCCGCTGTGCTCTCAAAACCAGACCAACTCGGTAACTCCTAGCACTGAGAACCCTGGTCCTTCCAACACCTTGGGTAGATGCCATCTTGCTAAGCAAGACAGAACAGAAAGCAACTCCGCAACGTTTGTCAGATGTGTCTGCTGGCCTCTCAGAGAAGAAACAGAAGCCAATTACAACAATGGAAGGTGCCGAAACCATTTGTTACAACCCGAACTGCATCGGTCTTTCGTCCTGACGTGACCAGCGGAAGCTCCTCATCACCAAACGGGCTGCAGGAACCATCCTTCACTCCAAAATGCGAAGGAGCCAATCCGTCCGGCAACAACGCGCATGAGGCTGAGCCAGAGCCAGAGCCAGAGCCAGACAGCCGAAGTCCCATCTCAAGCACAAACCGGAAGAACCCCAACACAAGGAAAGCTCCGGAACGCTTGTCGCTAAGCTACTACCGTCACATGGCAGGAACTCCGGCGCACAAAGCGGGAGGGAGAGAGGCTACCATTTCACAGAGCTTAGAGGAGTAAATAAAACCATCCTTGCGACCCAAATGGAGCATTTAAATGACACGCAAATCACGTCTTTATGAGCATCAGCGCCACGCGCTTGGCATCGTAGCCGATCGAACAATCATCAATTATCTCCTCCCACGAGAGAGGGCCGCGTGTGTTGGAAATCGGGACGCAGCCGCCTCTTTCCCGTGCTAATCTGCTTAATCCGCCTGTGGGTCGGCGCGATGCTGGATCTCGTCCTCCCGGAAAGAAGCGGCGCCGTCGCTTGGCCTGTCGTTTTGCGCGATTAGCGGAGCGGAGACGGGTCACCGCCCGGATGGATGGCACGTGTGAGGGATTACGACCTCTGCGGGGGCCAGACGGGAGGCCGGGAGATAACCCCTCGGCCCGGCTCGGCTGGCGACGGCGGCTTGTCTAACAGCAGCGTTAAGTGGGCGGCGAGAAGCTAAACCGTTTTAACATTCCCCTTTGCGGACGTCTCTCGTGACTTTTCGTGAAGAGCAGACTGTTTGCTCCGGCCATCTGCGCCCCCACCCCCCCCCGCACGACGCCGCTGGGTTTCACACACAGTTAATTGCTCGACTCCCTGGAACAGCCCGGCTTTGCGAGCGGTCAATCCTCTGAGCGCTGGACCTCAGCCTGGGACCCGGCAGCGATGCGGTCGAGGTGTCCGCGGACAGAGGAAGGCTGCGGGTTTAGCCACGCAGCCAAATCAAACTGAAGTTTGGTGGAGGGGTGGGAGAGGAAAATCTACAATAATTCCTTTTATTCTTCGGTCGCTGAATTGGAGCAATGCATTGTGGGTAGGGGGTGAGCCGCGAGCTCCTTGCCCTGCGAAGGATTTTTTTGCGTTTCTGGGTCAAGTAGCTTGAGAAACGAGTCTGACTCACCGCACAAGTAGAAACACTGGCGTGTGTTTATGCTGTGAGCTTTCAGCTCGCACTAAAACGCTGATGTTTAACCAAGCAGGGAGAAACCCGCCGATGGCACTCGAACCTTTGAGAAGCGACACAGGATTGACTAATGGAAACCACGCTGTGGAGCAGTGTGTGTTTTATGGCTTTTAAACTACAGTTTTGCTCTTAGGAGTCGCGTTATTTTGACAATCAAATACAATGTATACGTGTCTGAACATCTAAAGGAAACGCGTCATTTTATTTGTATAAAGTTTGGAAAACGTGTGCAGAAGGTTGAACGCTGCCACTTTATTTGTATTAGTTACGCATCTGACTCCTTCGGCCAAAGCGACTTGCGATGTGAGGTTTGAACACTAAGCTGCTTACAGTTTTTTTACCCATTCAGAGAGCAGGGTAACTTTTACTGTACCAGTTCGGGGTAAGTACTGTCATCAAGGGTACTACAGCAGGACTGGGATTTGAACCTAGATCCCTACGTTATAAGATGATACTTGTGACTTCCACATTTTGCTCGCACTTTGTATGATTACAGCAAAACGGAAAACAGAAGTTCAGTGTCTTCAGGATGAAAATCCAGGGGCTGAGAATCGGGGACACAGTGAGGACGTTGAGAAAAGGGTCATACTCACATCACACTGGAAGGGCTTCTCGCCAGTATGAGTCCTCATGTGTTCATCGAGTCCTCGCTTCTGGCTGAAGGCCTTGTTACACTCGCTGCATTTGTACGGCTTCTCCTGGACACACACAAAACACACCAATTGCAGCAGCGAAACACACACCGGTAGAGGAACACATCCAATTCCGGAAAGTAAAGGAGTTTTCTGGTCCTAAGAGATGGTCACCACTGCTGCGAAATCTTAGTCTTGTGTCCACCATGTCATCTTCTGGAACTACCAAACCTCAAGGGACCAGTATGGCCACGAGACCGCACAGCGGTCAACATTTTCACCACAACCCTGTTCACATGGGCTCAGCTGCACCACCCAATTCTCTTTGACCCAGTGTGTTCTGGGTAAGGAGGTGCCTTGATGGGAAAGGAGGCGTTGGCAGTCTGAGGTCCCCATGAGGCCTCCACCCGCCTTGCTCGCGCTCCTGAGGTGACAGGTTTGCTGATAAGCTAAGATTGGACAAAAGGAAGGAACTGGTGGCAGGATGTGAGGATCATGAGAAAGGAGATATTTTAAGGGTGGATTCAAGGATGAACAAAGAGACCGGATAGGCTAAGTGCCCAAGGAGGAGATGGTAAAGAAAGTCAGGGATCCAGTCTAGCGAGACCAACAGATGAGGCCAGAGAGGCCGGGTGTGTTGTTCTCCAAGTGGATGCCAGCTTTCCAGGTTCCTCGGAGGCAGCAAACCGACAGAACCGAAGCGTTGTTTAACTTGCAAAGTGCCAGAGTGGCCTCCGAACCTCTGCCCACAGCGGTGGGGTCGTGTTACACGCCTGTAGACACGTAAGGCGACACAGAGGTGCAGGAAGCGTTCCGCTCCCACCGTTCATCTGCAGAAGGAGATGGCGTGACCTTCGTAGCTGCACACACTCTGCAGGATCGCGGCGTTTCTGGGGGCCGCTGCTATCTTCACGCAGGCGCCAACACGCGGTTCCGCATCGGTTCTCAGCAGTCGGCCGCTTTCCAGCACGGCATCTGCTGACGGAAGGGTGACTGACTAACAATACCGCTGTTTATTTAACCACCGAGTCCCATGTTTGACAAACACACCTGTAACACCTGCAACAAGACGCGGTAACACACCCCGAGACCTGTTATTGCCAGGCAGCCAGCTTCGCGGGGGTGGAGAACAAGTGCAAAGTCAGCGCTGTCACTTTGCCAATCGACTCCACCCTCCTGCCTGCTGAGACCCCGCCCACCTGTGGTGCCCCCTGTTCTTCGACAAGCAGGTAACCCTACACCGAGGACAAAACGTCCACAATGCACCATGGGGGTTGAGGTGTAACCTTCCTACCCAGCATGGATCACCGCCTGGTGGGCCCTCTTCCGGTCCGGTCATTACTAGAACCCCAAGTTTTGGAGAGGAACACGTGTGACTTGCTTGTACCAAGTCTGCCACTTCCGAGCGGAGCGGAAACACGGCCTTTAGGGGACACGTCTGGTCTGCAGGCAAACGGAGGACGTGGTCTGGCCGAGAAAACAAACATCTTCGGCGTCTTCAGAAGCTCACGAGCAGCAGCCAGGAGTGACGTCACCGCCGCCGACTGCACTGCATGCTAGGGAAACGTAAAATCCCAGGTACAGCCAGCACCTCCAAAAGATTTTGTCTTCTCTCTTCGGTGGCTGCAGCGCTTGGAGGCATCCTCTTCTGGCACGGCGGAGGGAAACCCCAGGCCGCCGTCTTGCGACCCCGCAGCCTGCAATCATCTTTTCAGCCCACAGCTCCTAATGTGCCTCTTTTCTCAGTTTATCGCTCAGCTGGCGCCGTGGTACTGGGCTCAGGTCCCTCGAATGAGGAGCCCACCTCCGAGCTTCTCATCTAGCCGTACAATTTGCTTGGAGTTCACGCCTAAAAGAGGTGTGTTATGTAACCGGGGGCACCGGGAACAGGTGTGGACCTGCTGGTCTCATGCAAACAAACTGTTCCAGATGCCGTTGGCCCATTAGGTGTTTCCAGCGAGAGAAGAGCCCCAGGGCCTGCTGGGAAGTACCCAGGAAGGTGTGCCCAGTGACACAAACACACACACAGAGAATGCAGATCTGCTGCTCACTAGTGTAACAAAGGCTGGTAAAACAGGGTGAACCAAACACACAAATCACAGTCACACCAGTCTCCTCCACTCACTGTCCTTCTCTGTGGGAGAGAGAATCCCCTCCGTCAAGTTGCAGCCGTGACAGGGGGACCCACAGACACATCCAGGTTTTTGGAAGTCTCCACAGTCTGTAGTAAATTACCTCTGTGCTCTTGGACCCAGCGGTCTGTGAGGAGTTGGAAAAGAAACACCTGGAAGTGCGATATGAAGGACTTCCAGCTGTAAAGGACTGTTTGATGGTTTCGAGAAAAAAGAAACACAAGTCCTCGCGAGCAGGTCCATGTACAACGTGACCGTATGAACGTTGGTCAACATAACCTCTTGTCCAGTTTCAGAGGCCCTCGTGTTGAAACATGGGCACCACATGGAGATCGATGATGGGTCAAGTGAAAATGTGGTCCGGCAGGAGAGCAACACGAGGGCTGAGGCCATAAGCCGCAAAGATATTTGTCTGCTGTCAAGTCACCTCAATGTGAGAAGATCATACTAGACACACGATGGAGCGATAGGAAGATTCTGGCCTGACCCAGCTGCAAACAAGGGAGCCAGGTTCTTCCAACCAGATACAGTCCAGCATCATGCGAATTTGGAGAGAGGATTTAGACATTCAGAACTCCAAGCAGGTCAACATTCAAAGGTCAAGGTCAGTCATGAACCTTTCACGCTACCTTGACTGCTGACATAATATTCACGCCAAATATGCCAACATGAGCCATCACCTAAAAAAATTGATCCCTGTGAGCTGAGGTGGCCCTTAGACATGGTCTCCAGCACCTCAACTTGAGAACACTGGACAGTAAAGCAGTGAGTGGATGTGAAGAGGTGGGGGGAGCTACCTGGGGGCATGAGGAGGTAGGAGGAGCCACCGGGAGGGCGGCGAGCACCCCTGGGGAGGTGTGAGGGTACCTACCCGCGTGTGTGTGCGGATGTGCATCTTCAGCCCGTCGTTCTTGCTGAACGCCTTGTCGCAGTAGGGGCACTGGTATGGACGCTCGCCTGGAGCAGGAGACAGGAGATGGGCATCAGAGGGAGAGCCACACCACACACACTGCTCAGACACTGTCGCTCTCTCTCTCTCACACACACACACACACACACAGTTACTATGTTGTGTTGTCTCCAACTGTCCCATTACACAAGTCAGGGCTCAGTCTGTAGACACCAAAGTGCTGCAGCGGTCACAGTGAAGAATTAGGGTACTTCTGACATGTTGACATTGGTTCTGCATGATGAATTCAATAATAATAAAGAAGAAGAAGAAGAAGAAGAACAAGAACAAGAAGAAGAAGAACAAGAAGAAGAAGAAGAAGAAAGTCCATTTTCCCATGAGTGTCTGAATGGGGGTTTGTGGGGTCACGAGGCTGACAGGTACCAAGTAACATTTTTACCAATGATCTTAATGCGAGGGAGGAGGCTGGGGCAAAAAATAAGACAATTGTTTTTTATCCTGCACTTCTAAGAATGTTTATATGATGCACAGAGAGCTCTAAGCTTCAAGGCCACCTTAAATCTTTACATGTCATTCTTTCCGCAACTTGACTTCCATTCTGCGAGTTGGAGACAACTCACTGGGGTCACGGCGCCAAGTCGGCACTGAGTTAACAACCCTGTGCTTTTATTCCGGCATTTCATAAGTTTAATGGAAGCAAATTTATTCAAATATTGAAACAGATGAAGGATTTTAGAAGTTCCGCTTTCCTGAACATTATGACCTGCGATGCATCGGACCGCCCGGCCTTTCCAGCAGCCGGAAACCAGAGGCACGGTCACGTGGAGCTGGATCAACGGGGGCAGCAGGTAGAGGAGCCGCCCATCAGCTAAACGAATAAATGCAAATGAAATGTATATAAATGTATATATAGCAGTGTCAGTGTTTCCGAACCTCAGCGTGAGCTCATCGTTTCCTCTCCGTCGCGTCCCAGCGACGGGTTGTCAGTCTCGTGCTGCCGAAACGTGGCTCCGTTTACCTCCTCGCCAAGGTCCCGTTAGAGAAGCAGGTAATGGAATCGGGTTCAATCGGCCGTGCAGGAAGAGGGATATTGGGTAACGGGGCACGTGTCCCCGGGAGCGAACGCTCCTCACGGGGGCGCTCCCCGCAGGCTCGGCGCACGCCAGTAGCGACCCCCCTCCGCCACCGTCTGCGTCTCTCCTTCTCATATTCACTCTTGGCAACTTCGCTGGCTTGAATTACACGCGTGTGTTTGCGCACGGCCAAAGTAAACCAACGTAAACCAAAGTAAACCAAACCGGCGGGACAACGGTTTAATTTCGCTCTCTGTCTTCATCCTGACACGTTCGATCAGCGGCTGTTCAACACACACCGCACGCGGCCACAAGGAAACCGCTCGCATTTTCAACACGGCCCGCGAGGGGAGTGTGTGAGGGAAGGAGCCTGTGTGTGTGTTGGAGAGACTTCGACTGATTGTAAAAATCATCCGTAACAATTCTTACTCAATCTTACATCCAGTGTTCCTGTACAATTTACTTGTAGAAAATGAAACTGTTTGCCTGTAGCCACCCTGTAATCAAACATGATCCACGGTTATTTAAAGGCAGTAATAAAGTCCCGAAACGGGACCCCGTTTCGAGCTGCGGCTGGTGGGAACGCGGCAGAGACGCTGCCCACCAGCACCGGAATGGCAGACGCTGCGGAACCATCCTCCCCAGTCTGTGTCGCTGACCCTCAGATGGAGCAGAGATGGACTAGAGGGCGTGAGAGCAGCGCCGAGCCTGCGGTCGGTGTGGTCGCCAACGTCACTGCGAGTGGAGACGGTACGGCTTTGAAGGTGAGTCGTGGGAATGCAAAGCAGTTGGAGACCATTTCACGTGGGATCCAGCGTACTGTGGCCTGGAGCCCCGTCACACAAAGAAGCACAGAAAACATCACTCGTTCATTTATTATTAATAACTCCAGTGGCGGCTTGAGGTGGTGTAGAGTTTACCCCCTAAGAGTGCGCAGAGCACTCGCATCCAAACTGCGCGCACGTGTGTGTGTGTGTGTGTGTGTGTGTGTGCGTGTGTGTAAAATGTGCTTTAATTACATACCCCTGAGACATCGAAGGCAATTCGACGCTGCACTCTCCTAAAGGAACCAACATTTGCCACCCAGTGCAAGCTCGATGTCGATGCTCTTCCCCTGACGGGACTCCTCGCAGGAAGCTGACAAGCGTGAAAAGTGGTCTCTTCATTTCAGGCCAGCAACATGCTTGCATGATCTCACCAGGCTTCCCCCACAGGAGATATCGGACCCAACACCGGTACAGACCCTGCTGGCGTGCTCTAGAGTTGGGCGAGTGTAAATATCTCAAAAGAATGGTCAGAAACATCAATGAACTTGAATAAACACTCATCTCCATCTCCTGTTCTGTTGGTTTGCACCCGGGGAGCTTAATGCAGACTCCCACAGAGACTCAAGGCAGCAGAAAGTGCTGAGGTCATGAGGTTTGGTGGGCAGTTCGTTCTCTGATAAAGAACCACCATGCCAGATGTGAGGATGTGAGAGGACTGGAGTGAGGTTAACAAGCAGGAGCAGCGAGGGATGGGGTGCCAGCAGAATAAGTTCAGGGATGAGGGAACTGAACCAGGTCTGACCCTGCTGTAAGTGAGAAGATTGGTAGCCTGGGAAAATTAGATTGATTATTAGGTGCACGCAGGGTTGAGTGGTTCGAATCCAGAGTTGCTCCTGTAGACGTGGTCATGTCTGAGTCCACCACGAGTGAGGACGTATTACACGCTGGATTCGGCAAATCTGACAGATAAGCAGCATTCCGTGGAAGGGGAGCAGCCTAAAACCTTTGGAAAAGTGGAGCCAAGCCAAGCAGACGAAGCCTTAACTCAGTGGAGATAATTCTGGGTAACCAGATGAATGGGACCATAGGTCTTAGGGTTTTGGAGGAACCTTTGTAGCCAAACCTGCAGGTCATTCGCAGCATCCATCAGACCGAACCTCAGGCTCGGCCTCTGAGCTAAATAATGTGTCAATGATCTGTTAGTCAGATCAGCCATGCCAACAGCCCAGCTCTTCCTCTTGACCTGTCTGTTTCCAATTTCCCTCGACCTGATCCAGTAATGAATCTCTGCTAAACACCTACAAACCACATACACTAAGACACACACTGCTGGTTCTGAGTGCTGACTCAGTACTGGTTTCTCCAGGGGCAACGTGAACACACGACAGGGCGGTTTTGTCCTTCATTTCATCCTGACCTTCCTACAGGACAGAACTGCAGTTTAGGGATGCAGGTGGTAAAAGGCAAAACAAGTGCAGCTGAGCAGGGCAAAAACACATTGCAAGTAGCTGCTAATAACGGCTTACAGACACAATCCGGGAGTCTTGTAGGCCCCTGGGGCGCCGGATCTTTTCTGCTGGCACGGTCCTGCATTCCTCCCCCCGATCAAACCGTCAAACGCACCTGGGGAATTCTTCACCGCAGGGGCAAACTGCTGAACTTGCACGCACTCTTCCCAGCGATTCCCGAGCTTAACTACAAATTAGAACCCCGTTTGCATGTGGGGTGTCCGTGCCAGATGAAAGGAAACTATTGTTGCAGACTTGAGGTACGAGCGATCGTGGTGATCGAGCCCGGGGTTCCCAGTTCTCATTGGAATTAGTCTACCGTGGACTTTGTGTTTGTGTGTACTGACGCCGTGGCATGAATGACCAGGAAGCTCTAACAAATGGGGAGCCATAATGGAAAGGAGGTGCAAACTAATGATGTGTCTTATGGCTGTTACAGTGGATTCCAGCAAATAAGGGGCTCCAATGGATGGTTCTTAGATGGAACCTCTAATGAGGTTCTCCAAATGATGGGGTTCCCTACTGGGTGGAGTTCTTTAATGGATGAAGTTCTCTGATGGGGGATCTGTACAGTATGGCAGACTCTTATGAATAATATTCTCTACTGGATCAGGGGAATCTCAATGAATGGGCCTCTCTGATGGACCTGGGGCTCTAACAAAGTCGGGGCCCTGTGGCTGTTTCTCTAAAGACGGAGGTGCCCTCATGAAGGGTATGGGGGCTGTAATGAATGCTGTTCTCCGGTGAACGGGGGGCTCCATTTGAGCCGGGGGGGGGGATAGTGCAGGCTTACAGGCAGTAGGTGGCAATGTGACTCTTAGCCTGGTAAACAGTCAGCTGTTTGAGTGGAAAAGTGGCACGTTAGAAGGTACTCGGCAGTTGTCCTTGGTTTTGTCTAAGGATGTTAGATGAGGTGATTAAGGCTATAAACTTACAACTTTATTCCTTAAAAATGAGTGTATCAGGAGTCAGTCTCGATATAGGTACAATTTATATACCGACACACCATTCCATTTGAGATTTTTTTTAGAATTTCTAAGGTAGAATGAGAAGAAACCCTTAAATCAGTGATGACTCACAGCCTCCTACTTGGATGGTTTAAACTCTGATCGGCGGCTCTCCTCACACCCGGATGACGGAAAGACAGCCAAGTGCCGCCTCAGAGATCTGGCGCATTAGGAAAATGTCACAGCGAACACATCCGAGTCTCAAACAACAGCACAGAAAGGATGATTCAGAAGCGTGTCTCTGCAGGAGCAGCCATCCCGCGTCCCTCATCGCGCCGATCCCGGTCTGCTACAACAACAAACACGGCCTGGACTGAAGTCTTAAACACCCCGTGAGGACAGCGGTGGCGGCGACAATCTGGCAGGGAGAGGGATCCTTTGTACAAGTTTGTTTATGGGAAGATAAACATCCATCTTTATCTCCCCAACTAGTGGGAGACAAAACAATATGTGGAGTGAAAAAGAAAAAAACAAAAACATCGGGGCTTCAAAAAGGAGCAGCTCCTGCTCGAGGGTCCATCTCCATCATGAAACGTGGGCCGATCTCCCCTGTGGTCCATACGCACCACGGCACACTGGACGTTGACCCCGAGTTTCTGCACGCCACTCCGCTTCGCTTTATCTTAGGTCTAATCCCATGGGCTTCACTCATCCCCAGCCCTCCTGTCTTGTTTCAAAATGGGCACCGTGGTAACTCGGTTAACCTCTTGGGTTGTCAACAGGGTCCTCGGTGCCCCCAGAACACATGCCTCTATTGTCCCACACGCAGGTGTACTTGGATCGAACTCGGAGCCTCCAAAACGACCCAAATCCATCAGTGTGAACGGGCGATGGGGGGGTTTGCCCCCCACAACATAAATAAACATCCACCCAGACCAGGAGCAACTGCTTGCCCAGGAAAGGTGGATTAACCTCAGGAACCCCTTCTCTCCCGTTGGTCTCTACCTTGTCATCTGCTCCGCGAGGGCCCATCTTTCCCAAATGGATCACAGCTGTTCCTCACAAACACCTAACGGGTCCGTCATCAACACAGCATCAACGGCATCCTAGTGGCACCGTCTGTTTAAACAGGCCCTGTTGAGAAGCACCTCTGAACTCATCAACGTCATCTTGTGTTGAGCAGCAAAAAACAAAACACGGCGGAAAAAAGTCCTGCGGTTTCGAGCAAACAGAAGGCAGATTTACAGCCACCGGGGGTCACGGGGTCATCTCGCAGGATGCTTGTTTCGAGTGCTCCTTTCTTCTTCCAGCTTCTTTCTCCGAGGGACCCCTCCAAGGCGCACCCCTCCCCTGCCGCATTCCCCACAACCCAGTTCTTGTTTATTCAGGGGTGTCTTTATAAATACGGCCGGCGAGCGCTGAATGCCCAGCTCCGCACCGCAGACCCGCTTTGGCTTAATAGCCCCGGCGCATTGTTGGCGACGCGGCCCGGCGTTTCCTTCCTCCTGCCAGCGCTAATGAACGCGGCAGCCAAGGCTGGAATAAACGGGGGTTTATAGCTCCTCCGCACTCGCTCCGTGTTAAAGACTTGAAAGGCGGATCGCGGGAAGGAGCTTAAGCAGTTAATCTGTTAAAGGCTGCGCATATTATGGAGATTAAAGGATTTCTGAAAGGAAATTGCCATTGTTTGTTGAAGGGCTGCGCTGATTTCACTTTAAATATCCTCAGCAGTGTAAACAACTCAACTTGTTAAGGATGGGAAAATCGTTCTGTGGCCGGAGACAAAGAGGAGCAGCGCGGCGTCGGGGCGCAGGGACGAGCCGTCGGGGCGTCTGTCGTCCAAGGAAGACGTTTCTGTCACCCGACTGTGTGCGTTTGCCATTCTCCATTACCCGTGTGACACTGTGACCCCCCCCCCCACTCCCAGTGCCCTGTGTTCTGGGCGAGGGGGGTGTGTCTTCCTCTCTTCCCATCAGTCTGATACATGTTTCTGAGGGTAACTTACAGAGCGCATTGGCAAGGCACATTTAGGCCCCCCCCTCCCTCGTTTCCCACCACCTCTGATGTCCCCAATCCTAGTCTCCCATCATCCATTGGGCCTTCTCAAACACGGCTCTCCCAGCATCCCTTTCTCAGAGTCTGTGCAGCCACCCCCCGTCCTGCAGCGGCGTGGACACCTATTTTATATCCGCATTTTGATTCACTGCGGTACATTACTTCAGTGCCTAATGCATCTGACACTTAGGAATGCAGCGCACATAAAGAGGCAAATAAAAGCCCCGACCAGTAGGTCTAATCTAATGCAAATAGTGGCCGTCCCTGCCTCCCAGCATGCCTTGCTCCCAGCACCCCTGCTCTTTTGCTCACCCCACACAGATTCACACGCTAAGCTTGGGCGGCCATTGTCTGGCCTCATTGGTATTCCACCATCTACAGATAAAGGCAAAAATGGTGGAGGAACGGGAGGAAGAAAAAAGACGGGAAAAGAGAAAAAAAAAGAAAAAGGGGGCTGGTCCTCCACGGAGGGGGTGACACGATATGCCCGATATTACAGAGAACGGCTCTTTCCAGAAACTTCTGGGCGGTGCTGTGGGTAACACAACCTTCTCTGAGGCTGTAGGAAGTGCTGGTCCTTTTGGAGCTGAAGGACCAGTAATCCGCAGGCTGTTTGTTCAGGTGTTGGGTTCATTTGTGGCTACTCTCCGCCATCTTGACTTTCCGCGAGATCTAGGGAAATCGGTGACGGTACTGAAACCGGTACCGCAGGAAACGGCAGTAAGGCGCAACATTCGCCGAGTTTTGGCCGACACATCGTAACCCGGCCCGTGAAGACTGGGCCGCGCGGGGCAGGGGGTCGTGTCTCGGGATCTGTCCTTTTTCGGAGGGTGCTGTACACTGCTAAAGGGGGATCAGGGTAGAACAGGGTCAAGGCTAAGACTTCTCGGTGGATTTCAATAAGAGAGTTGCCGTGTCTGAGTCGGCTTCGGCCTGAGAACCGGAAGAGGCCGACCAGGTGCTGCAGACCATCTTGCTATTTGGAGATGACAGCAAGTGGGAACGGGGTAGAGTAACAGACAAAGGCGACCAAAAGCCAGGCCAGCATCATAGTTGACAGTTCAGGTCCAGAGCTGCGGACCTTCTCGGGACAAATCTTTCGCTCGGATGGCAGTACAAACAAGGAGCTCAACAGGAGTCGGGAAAACGAAACTCCCCGCAGCGAAATAAAGGGTGTGGTGCAAACTCGCTGAGGACTGTAGGGGGTTTACCTGTGTGGCTGCGGATGTGGACCCTCAGGGTGCCGTTGCTGGCGAACTTCTGTCCGCAGTAAGGGCAGATCTTCTCCTTCTCACCCGTATGAGTCTGTCCAGGGGAAGAACAGATTTGTACACGTTAAAGCCCCTCCTTTCCCATGCACACATGGCAATGACCCCAGCAGAGCGCCGCCGTGCTGCCCTACACCAACTCACAGTAATGCTCCACAACCTCCTACCACATTCCGCATCAGACTATCTACAACACTTCTAATCTATCTGTGGCCTAAAACATGAAGACTGGAACACCTTGCTCAGATTATTCGATAATGTTGAGCAAAACCAGCTCAATCCTTGACTTGTAAGCCAGTGTGGACATGCCATTCTGCACATTCTGAGACGTAGGATGATCTGCTATCAGAACGAACCACGCAGATCACTGCAATGTAAGGACATATTTAGACAACATGTCGAAATGTGGTGATGTAACCACAAAAATTCTGCAGTTTTCCAGCTGTATGGTTGTGAAAGGTGGACATTGAGGGAGCAGATCAGAAAAAACTGACGTTTCTGAACTGTGGTGCTGGAGGAAACGTTTCAGGTTGGAAGCAAAAATGATGAGACTGAGGTTATATTTTGGACACACATCACGAGAAGACCGGATTCTCGAGGGGGCGGTGACGATGGCAAAAGCTGTAGGAAAAAAGAAGACAGCTGACGAACAGGCGGACAGAGTCAACCGCGGTGCCAAAGGACAAACCCTTCGACACCAAGGATAAAGGTGGAGGACAGAACATTCTGGAGCAGCCCTATGTATACAGTGGACGTCAACTCGCTGGGACGTAACACCAAGGTAAAAACAGAGCAGAAACACAGTAACGGGATTCATACGAAGCTGTTCATGACAATACGTCGGGAGGCATGCGAAGGTGCCGCGTTTCAGCCAAACCCTAGGAGGCGCTGTGGGCGAAATGCGCAATGTCCCTGTATAGTATAGTGCAAGAGAGAGCAAAGTTATGACTGCGAACCTCATGTCTCCCCAACTAAAAGGCCTGACCAGCCCATCATTTAAAGCCCCATAAATTAACATGAACCATAGAAAACGTAAAGACCAGCAAAAGAAGAAGATGTACGGCAGCCAGAACCGCAACCACAGCGGAGCCCGAAAGGAGTTCAGCATTTTAAATGACATCCATATGCAACTAAGGGGCGCCGTGGGGGTCACCCTGCTGTCCTGGAGAAGCGTGGATCCGTACCGGAGCGTCAAAGGCGTGGTGAGCTGAGCAGACCTCCTCTCTGGACCATCCTTCTCACAGCCCTTCAGTAATGCTCTCAAGAAGGAGACGCGAAGGCCGCCACCCGCCGACAGCTCACCAGAATACAGGTGGGAAGCAGAGCGTCGACAATAAATCCAGACGCGCTCCCAGAAGAGGAAAATCGAGCATAATAATTGTATTTTATGAGACTGCTACTTTCAGGGGCGCATTTTCTCTCGTCGTGCAATGATTTACCCAGATGGGTCACAGGGAGCTCTGGCCAAGGCCACAACGTGGTATTTTAGCTATTTGTTTTGTGCCGTGCCAAGATCCAGTTCCAGTCGAGCCCAAAATGACGCCAGACAGCTGCTCGCCTCGGCTGCCTGAGCTACATGTACCGGGGGCCTTCGCTTCACACCAAACTTCGGCCAAAGAAGTAAAAACCGCGAGCGGATCTTTCTGGAAACACCTCAATGGACAGAATCCTCGTCTGGCATCGCGTCGTACTGCGTCGTACAAATAACGCGGCAAAAACAACAGTTATCGCCTGTTTGTTTGACACGTTTCTCCAAGGTGACTTACAATGCGAGGACGCTGCGGGAGGATTTTTACCATCAATTCGGGACGAGAGCCTCGATCTCCGGCACTACGGCAGAATCAGGAATTCAAACCAGTAACTGATTCTGATTGCAAGACCACTGTGCCACCTGTACGTCTACAAGTAAACATCTGCAGGCTCCTCTCATTACGACGAACACTGCAGAAGGGGCACTGCTGTTGTACCGTTGGTCGCTTTACCGCAATATGACTGTATCTTATGGTATGACTATAAATAGGGAGAAAATATTAACGTGGGAAAGTCAGCAGAGATGAGGGCTTCGGCAGAATAATCGCGTCTCATTTAAAGCGGTGTTACGGTAGTAAGTAGGAACACAGTATAAGGGCTGTCAGAAGAGGCTTTACGTGTTTAGAGGAAATGCCTGTGTGAGGTGACGCATCACGGTTCTGGTCCTGACTGCTCTGCTAACTTGCTGTGTGACACCAGACTGCGTGTCTCCTCACACCCACCTTCTTGTGGCTCTTGAGGACGGAGGGGGTCACGAAGGCCTTCTCGCACAAGTCGCACTTGTACTTCTTGTGGCCGTCGTGCACCACCTGGATGTGGACGTTGAGGGTGTCCTTGCGCTTGAAGGTGGCATCGCACTGGTCGCATTTAAAGGTCCTTTCGCCTGAGGAAGAACAGAAAATAAACCACTCTTCTTCTGCCACGTCCCCGTTTCTCGCTGACCTTACCCGCTTTGCTCCCAAACTGGGATTTCACTGGTGATTTTTCCTTTGACAAAACACAGTTGTGGATGATAGTGGATTAGTTTACCAGCTACCAACCTAACCTGCATGTTCATGTCTTCCGCACGATCTAGAATTCCCTCCCCACACAGGACCCCAGTCCCCATCTATGGTTTTTCCCTCTGCGCTGCAAGGGATCTTCACGCATGATGTTGTGCAGGACGGGATCTACTCTTCCTGAGATCCATCACCCGTTTACACAAAATCGTACGTAATAAGAAAATTAAATATTCCTACTAATGTCTGGTGACCAAGGAACAAAGTCCTGAGATGATACTCACCTTCTGCTATGGTTGACAACAAACACTCCCAGATGCACAGACTAGCATCCAGCCTTCTCTGAATTTGGATATGGACTTTAAATCACCAAATGTGAACCATTCCTTTAACTGCTCACTTTAAACAACCAGGTTTAGAGTTTTAAACTCTCCGCTCTGTGCCAGAAAAGTCTCTCCTTCCTCCACAAGTTGGGTCTGGCAGGTTTGACCAGAGAGAAAAATGTCTGTTATGCCACTGCACACGCACACACACACACACACACACACACACACACACACACACAAACCTTTAAGTCGCAATATAAGAATATCATTCAGGCTCCCTTTAGAAGGATGATATCTGTCCACTCCAACTGACCATTGTGTGAAGAGTCTAGTTTCTGAGTGAAGATGATGTTATTTCCACTTTACCTGCCCTGGTTTTTGTTACTAAAGATCTCAAAGTCCACCTCCAGAAGAAGCTGGCTGATTGTGTGTAACCCTAGCCTGATCCCACTGACCCTCTTCACTGATCTCCCTGGAAGATCATCTCATTAAAGACCTTATGCAGCACTCCTCAGGTGACAGCGCTCCACGGGTGGCGATGTCTAGGTAAAAGCGCCAAGGCTAACACCTATTTCCTGAGATTAAGTTTGAGGCACTTTCTAAAACAGGGAGACAATGTCCCCGCCCCCCGTGTCTTTATCTGGCAAAGATCTTCTCAGCACGTGAGATCCATCTGCAACTTGACTCATAACTACAACCTCCATCCCTGTTTCATTAGTCACCAACTTGAGTGCACACTGGACTCTACCGTAGCAGAAAAGCAGAAGCCAAAAACTCAGTCCATGGTAGGTTGTGCGTGTTTGATGAGGGTTTGCTCTGTCCTCACACACCCACTGCTGAGTTTGTTCTACCACCCAAATCACACTTGTTGCCATGGAGCGATTGCTGATGGAAGTGAACTGTGATCTCTCTCTGGGTGAGGCAGGAAATGCCTTCAAAGCCACACAACCTCTGTGTGATCAGTCTAAATTAGGTCTTCTCCACCCTACTCTTGAGGAGCAACCATCCAACAGGCCTTCTGTGGGACAGCAAACATCTCCCAGGCCTTTTCTTGGAGAAAAACCATTCACTAAGACTGCTTTAAAACACCAACCATCTCCCAGGCCTTCTGTTGGAGAAAAACCATCTATCGAGACTTCACCTTTCTGCAACCATCCCCCAGACCTTCACCAGAAGAGCAACTATAATCCAGGCCTGTCCCAGGGAAAAGCAATCCTTCACAATTTCACACTTGGACGTCCACCTTTCTTCAGAAAAGCAACCGTCCAAAAAGCCTTCTGTAACGAATTATCCGCGAGGCCTTCTCCAACCTTCTCCAGAAGACCGACCACTCGCACATCCAGGCGCGTGTTGAAATGAATGCAAGAGCACACATACACATACAAGCAGACCCACGCACACAAACCGCACTCACTGTTGTGGATCAGCAGGTGCCTCTGCAGGGAGAACGGCGTGCGGAAGAGAGCCTTGCACTCCTCGCACTGGAAGGGCCTCTCCTCCGAGTGTGTCTGCGGAGATGGAGAGAGCAGGGCGTTACACAAAACCCCTGTTCTCTCGTGCCCCCCTCCAGCGCCAGCCTGCTGCCCATCCTCCCCACGCTGCCCACCCTGGGGGGCACCAGCAGAGCAGCAGAGGAGGATGTATTGTTTGGAGAAGATGGGGGGGGGCGACTGGAGCTGTGGGTGGCCCACTCTCACCCTCCTTCCCCTCCTCCTCCCATCTCTCCAGTCCATCAGCTCAAGCGGCTCCAATTAGCGGGTTTGAGATAACGGGACTGCGCCACTTCATTTATCACAGCGCCGCCGGATTAACGGGCCCCCTCCTACACCTGGTTCATAATATCCCCCCAACGCTCTCACCGAGTGTCCCCTATGGGGGGCAGGTCAGGGCTGGAGACTGGTCTGGTTTGACTGGGGGGGGGGGGTGTCAAGGGTGAGGAACTGGTCTAGTCTGGCTTGGGGACTAGTAGCACTATCTTGCCAAGTGTTGGGTTTCTCCAGCATGGCCCCCGCTGTGGCTGTCTAACAGCCCCCAGAATGGGCCCGTGGAGGTACGAGGACCATGGTTTCAAGTTTTACCACTCCGATTTCTGCGGAATCCCATCCCTGGCTCCACAGCGGGGGTAATTACGGTCTTTAAGACTCGGGAAGCGAGCCTGCGCTAAGCACCTAGACATTTAAACATTTTAAAGATCTTACTCAAAGTGTTAAGTCTTCGAGATGTAGGCAACCGATACTCGGCCGAGCACCAAACAGGAAAAGGCCTCTCGCACGCTGGCACCCACCGCCATTTGGCTGGGGACAGACAAAATATGGCCCGGCCACGTTCTTACTGAGATCCTTCCAGAAGCTGGCAGTGGGGACCTGGTCTGAGTGTGTGTAAATGTGGCGTCTGATGACACCGGACTGAAGGTTTTTGGATTTCAAACAAATCTGCGTTTGTGTGAGTCTGTGTGCCTCAGAGAAGCTGTGATAATTTATTCATGGAAAAACACAGTCATCCACAATAAGCCAACATGACATCATGGAGGCTGTAAATTAAGTCGTGTCAATGATGTTTTTATTAATTTTTCTTCTCAAATGAACATGTGTTGCTGCGCTCCCTCAGGGGGCCGGCTGGCAGCGTGTTAAACTGGGAAGAACTGGTGCTTTTTTAGGAACCCACTGAGGAACGGTCTCCGAAACCGTTTGTACAAACCGTGGCAGCGACACCCACTGAGACGCCGGCTGCGCTCCAAGACGTACAAATCTCGACGACAGCACCCGCTGGGAAACACGCTACGGTCCAAGACCGCGACGCGTACCACGGTAAAGTTAAATCGATGCAAAGTGTGATCCAAGCTGAGCCCGCCTTAAGAGCGGCCTTCCCCGAACCGCTCCTCCTCACCCTTGACGGGAACGCGTGCCAGAAGCTCCGCCCTGCTTTGCCCCACCTCCACCTGCAACGCCCAGCCTCACGAGCGGCCCTGCCCCTTCGCATCGCACCACACCCATCGCTTACCCCTACCTTCTTATGGTTCTTGTAGACGTTCCTGTGAGCAAACTCCTTCCCACAGAGCTTGCACTTGTAGGGCTTGTCCTCGCTGTGGATGATCTTGTGCGCAGTCACCTGGTCCAGTCGCTTGAAGGAGCGATTGCACACTTCGCAGGTGTATGGACGTTTTTCTGGGTGGGGCAGACAAGTGGAGGTGACATCGAGACAGGATTCCAAGACAGCGGTGGAAGCGAGACCGAGACGAATCAGAGACAGACGTGAACTTGGAGCGAGAACGTTTGTACGAGGAAAGGCAGCAGACAGAAGCACGTCTGTGCAGAGAAAACCACAAAGGCCCTAGAACGTCTCAGGTTTGGGCACAACCCCGAAACCAGGCCCAAGTCAGCCCACAGGGGAAACTTGTCCTGGTTCCCACACACACAGCTGTTCGGCGTAGTCCGTCTTCTCAAATCAACACGCTCCGGTGCGAGTTGCTCTGGCTGAAAAGATGCCGAGATGGTCCCTGTGGTTCTCCCTCCCCTACCTGAATGGGTGATCATATGTCGCTTGAGCTGGTTGGTGGAGATGAACTTCTTATCACACGCCGGGCAGTCGAAGACCTCGTGAACCTGGGACAGGGACACACGGTGGAACCGTCACTGCTACAGCGGCCCTCCGTATTCCAACGATAAATCTACGCCGGAGTTTAAAGAACCGGATAACGCCAAGCCGTCTCTGGAGAACGGGCCTTAGTCAAATCCCGCTCTTTATGTCGGTAATCTCCACGGATCAGGTTTTTTTTTGGTCTCCACTACGATTCTCCTTCGTCTGATAGCTTTGCCTTGTTGGCCGGGACAAGGGCTTTGTGCGAATCAAACGGAACTTTGACGAGCGCCAGTAATTCTGCAATTGGGACCGCGAATACCAACCGTGAGCAGATACCCGGGCCGGGCCCTCCATCCCTCCGGCGTGGCGCGTCTTACAAGAGCTCCTCCGCCTGCAGCCCGGATAACATTGACAGGACCTAATGAGAAGCCCTCTGCTTATTAAGTGCTCTGTCACAGGGCGCCGCGTGGAAGAAAAGCCTCGGTTGCTAGCTGAGCAAAGCGCATTAAGGGGGCTCAGGGTTCGAGGGGGAGGGGCTTCTGAGGAGCAGCAGATCTGCTCGTGAAAAGCGGAAGTAATTAAACTTAGAGCTTTGATAGCTGCTCGACGCCCTCGCCGTCCCGAATCCTTCATCGCGCTCCTGCTGCTTTAATTTAAACTGTGTGCCAGAAGGGTGTAGATGCGCGCGGCGATAAAGTCGACGTTTAACAAGAAGAGACGTTGGAAAGGAAAAGCGAAGGGTTCCCGTTCTCTCGCAGTGCAGGTGAGCCTCGCAGGGGCTCGTCTGGGTCGGTCTGGTTTGGCTGGAGAAAGAGGCCCGCATTTCACGGTGCCAAATCAGATTAGGTCTCCGAAGCGAAAGCGCTCGACGCTCACGCAAAACAAAGGCGTAAACGTGTCCCACTATTAGAACAATCTGCCGGTCATTAGCGACACCGATCCCCTCTCGGAGATGAAGGGTTCTGGAAGCGGGACGTGATGAATGCAATAATCGCCCACTGACAGGGGTCAGAGCAGGGCGCGGGCCCCGGCGTTCCAGAACCCTCCGTGGAACGGCAGCATTTGTCTCAGGACGCCACGCGCGCTTTTGACATATCTGATTCCGAAATAACTGCGCCGTTTCGACCGCAGGTTCCCCCTCCGGGCGTCCCACTCTCGGAGAGCCGAGGCCCAAAGGGGCCGTCAGCCCCGGAGCGGGTTCTACAAGCCACCTGCCATTTGCATGCGCCACACATCCGTCTTCCTTGCCCATTAACGTCGTTTTAATGGGTTGGTCCCCATTACTGCGGCACTTTGTCTCAGTCACTTTTGTGAATGGATGTCATTGGTGGCGAATTGAATTTCCACAATGGAAACACCCCACGATGCAGGTAATGGATCTCAGCGTGGGGACGCAAATTACCTTAACCCGATCGGGGGGGTAGACCGTTAATCTGCCGCTGGGACATTTTTCCGGGTGCGTCAAACAAGCTACGTGCAACAGGATTTCTAAACCTGGAAGGAGACGACGTCTTTGAATCCACTTCTCGAGACAATTTTTTACTGTACTGAACCGCTACAGAAAGCATGAATGAGACTGTTTATTGCACTTTGGACATATCACGGGCACATTGGATTCTTCTGAAAAAAAAAAATCGTCACGATGGAAAAAGTCTGGGGAAAAAAGTAGAAGCGGACCAGATGGATGGACTCCACCACAGCAACAATGGAGAGACTTCAGACAGAAGTTTCTGGAGGAATTCTATACATGTGGTTGCCAAGAGTCAACATTGACTGAAAGAACTCTTGAATCTTGGAGTGTCTAAAGCCAGAAGAAGACCGACCAAAGGCTGAGAAATGGACGTCTGATGAGTGTCTGCAGTAGTGAAAAGCCAGTCCGCTATCAAATGGCAACAAGCAAAAGGGTGAACAATTGCACTGATGCATCGACAGCGATTTTTCCAGAACTTATCAGATGGGTGTGTCAGGGAGAAGCTAAAACAGTAGACAAACCTTCCAGCGGAAAAGAACATCTTTGGCTTCCTGCCACTTTTCGTGCTTGGGTTTATAGTCATCCAAACGCCGAATGTTCAAAACATCACATGTAGCTAATTTTCTATCCCCGTGGAGCCTACACACCCATTACCACGTAGGCCCTGGTGGAGAATTCTGAGCTTCAGTGGGCAAAGATCAAGTCTGAAGCCTGTGATTTGCCCTGTATAAACCTCAAAGCTTCCCTAGTCGTTCAAAGCCAAGCTCCAGAAACCCAGAGGACATCTCCTTCCATCCCACGATGCTCCGTGTGCTATGAAGGCAGCGTCAGGAGTTTTGGACTGCAGGAAGACCAAGCCACAGGCTTGTTTACCTGCATCTGGCTAAAGCTGGAGCAGCTTGATCAAGAGCATGGGGCAGAATAGGGGTTAACTTGAACTTGTGACCTCGGTGCTGAAAGACTAGAGTGCCAAAGCCAGAGCAATATAAGTCACTTTGAGTAATGGTCTCATGAAAGATGTTAATGTGAGCTACTGTCTGAGGGGGACTGGTTGTGTGAATAATGCCAGAGTAGCTTTACACGGCACTTCCCATCCATCCTGTCAAACAGCGCTGGCCAGGCAGCTCCATGGGTCGCAGATTCCTAACGCTGCCACCCAAGGCCGACAAGTCCCGGGGAGGGCTTTTTTCAGTGGGAGGCTTTGTGAGGTCCAAGGGGATGGGCTCGAGAAACTGAACACCCTGCCCAGCAGGAGTGCACCTCATGGATGGAAAATGAGATGGTAAATGGTTCCCACCTTCGCAGCAACAAAAGCTCCCTTCTCCGTGGCTAAAGTTCTCAACCAGAAGCTGAAGTTCTTTGCTTTATAGCCGCTACCTGCCTACAGACCGAACATTTACCACCCCCCCCCAGACACCCCTTTTACAGTGACTCATCCTGCCCTTTAGGGGCTTCACCGCTTTCCCCTTCCACAGGTTAAACTCATCCTCAACTCACAGTTAAACCTGCTAAAGCTGCCGTGTATTAACTCCGCCCCCTCTAGTCTGCAGTGTTCATCTTCTCCTCTCATCTCAATAGGTGAGATCACTTAAATACAGGATTCAGGAAATAACTGCTAGCACAAAAACGGCTCACAGAGAAAAACACCAGTGCTGCAAAACTGGAGGGAGAGACTTGGATCTGACCTCATCCAAGAAAGCGGAATACACCTGAATGGAACAAATGATAGGAGAAAGGTTGACCCCTGACCTTTCTGTGCTCCTGCAGGTTGACGGATGAAGAACACTTCTTACTGCAGATGGTGCACATCAGCTTTCTGCGGGCGCTCCCTGGGACAGAGGGAAAAGTGATGGTGAACATCTTGTCAGGCGGGAGTGATGGTCACCATCCCAAGTGAACATCGACATTGGACATGACGACTGCCTGCAAGGACAAAGAACCAATCAGGGTCCTGGGTACAGTTCCGGGGAAGGAGAGACACGTTACCTCCAGCAGGACAGCCACGGCCGAGCTGTTCGAGGTGCACGCATCCATCAAAACAAGCATAAACAAGCTCCGCCTCCTCCACAAGATGGAGTGATCGCAGCATTGGACGTAGATTAGCTCCACCTACTTCTCCTGGGAAACGGTACTGGTTGAGCTCCGTAATTGGCATCGACAATCTCCACCCCCTACACGCTGGTGTCAAGATTGGTCGGTTCCAGCCTTTCAGTCCAACGGACTGCCCCCCCCCTTAAAAATACACCTATACACCAATACCTGTGTGTAACTGGTTCCTACAAACATCTTGAACAGCACAAACTCCAATATCGAGAAGCTATTTGCATTATTCCTCATGAGGAAAATTATGATTTGTTTTCGGGTTCATCTGAGAAACACCAATTTCTCCAAAAATATCCCCAACAGTGTAAAACACCTGTTCCAGTGCGGTAAACATCACTTTACACACCGATTACCTCCTTACCTAACAGTTACCGAGCTCACTGATATGCATTTGTGTGTTTATATGTAAATATGCCATTTATTTAGTGTCATACATTATGCTTCTTTCCTTATCATAAGTAGTAACAGCAACAGACATTTAAGTCACATTCACGTAAAATGAGGAAATGAAATGAATACAAAAGAGAAAAGCAGTAAAATGTAGTGGCTGCAGTGGCTTTTACTGTAATGAACTGTTGCTGGGGGACTAACTGACCGAAATGACGCAGCGCAAACTGCGTCTGAACCCGGGCCACAGGGGGCAGAGACTGAGAACACAGGTGCTGGGTGCAGTGCTGCCACCTGGTGTCTCACTTGTGCCCATTTCCAGATTTTCGTGTTACATCCGGGACTCGGAAACTGGGGTTTAGGTGTCCTGACAATATAGGGCAAAGACAACATGGGCCCACACAGACTCCTGGCCTCTTCCACGGCTCCGACCCGATGGGCCGCGACCAGGACACGTCTCAACTGGCAGGAGGAGACCTTGGAGCCAACCCTAGAGACGAGCTTTCGAAACATGTTGGTGGATTAATGAGGAGACACGGTGAGCCATCGAGTCACGCACCCTTCTGCTCGGTCTCACACAGGCGCACACTCTCGCTGGTCCGAAGAGAAAAAGCACAAAACAATGTAGCTGAGCTAAGGAAAACAAACCTCAAAAACGATGTATGATTATGTTTTAATAAGGGCCATAAATAACGACTGAGAGTCTCCCGGGGAACCCGGTGATGATGTGCTGAAAAGACCGAAGCCGAGCTGGTGCCGGGGTGCCGCTGGGGTTCCGCCGCGGGGCTCCGTTTGAATGGCAGGCTGCTAATTTGGCCGACGCTCTCCTGCGGTCGGCCTGGGAGCGAAGCCCGAATGCTGGCCCCTGGCTCACCATGCAGTCGGGACGATGGACGACAGAGCGCTGACACTAGACGCTGGCCCTGCCACCGCTGATCAGTCGCCCGTCTGGAGGCCACGCGAGCATCTCGAGCAGCTCTTCATAAGTCATGCAGCTGAGGTCAGAGGTCAACAGGCCGGCTGACGTTCCTCATTGGTAACCTCATTAGGAAATGACCGATCTCCTCATTAAGTCTTCTGCAAATGTCTCTTTGTCTTACAGACGCGGTTATTAAGATCAAAAGCGCTGCATTAGGACAGCAGACATCCTCCACTCTCTTCATTGAGGGTCAAGATGGAGTCAGGATGAGGGAGACGGAGGCCTGGGGTCAGACCGAGGTCAGACTAAGAGTGGGCTGAGGTCGGAAGGGGCACTATCTAGACTGGAGCGTGTCAAGGTGTGCTAGAGTAGCTGGGATGGGGTCAAAGGACAGCAGGTAACACCTTCAAAGACCCTGAGCCTGACCTGAGAACATCTGGGTGAGGTAACTAGTCCACAATGCGGACAAACTGTAGAAAGTCAAAATCTGCAGAGGCTGAGTGAACGTCGACTTGGCATCTTCAGCCTCATGTTAGACACAAGCAGAAAAAAACACACACACACACACACACACACACACACACACACACACACACCCACTCCAAGTGTGAGCGTCCAAATGACAAACTTTCGCATTTGTGGAGCTGGTTAATTTATCTCTTTAAATCAGATTTATGATATTTTCGCAGATATGAACAGTCCCATTTGCTAAACTTAAGGAACGTAACTGGCAGCAAGCAGTCCAGGGTTTACATCACTCCGGTGCTAAGGATTGTGGGAAAGAATGCCATGTTACTCCGTGTGTTCCCACGGGGTGAATCAGACTACCTCGAATCGATCAGTCACCTTCTTACCTCTTGGTTCCCTTTAAGTACGTAACTGGTTACCTTGACACTTTGCTGCGTTTAGGATCATGTGTGATAAAATAGGAAACAGGAATGGAAGTTATTCCATCGCTGTAGGGCAAGTGCCCCAGTTACGTCACCATTATCATTTTCACATCACATCATCATCCTGGGGGGCCGAGGGGTGTTTACAGGCAGCGGGCTGGATCGACTTGGTGCTGAACACACATAGCGGGAGTCGTGACCCCTTCAGGAGCTAACCGCACACTCGGCGGAGAGTTAACGTGCTCCCATTGGACGGTCACGGACTTTCTACCGTGTCACGGTGCACAAATAACACACCAAAATAACCGTGTCCCCGGGGTTACCCCCCCCATCGCAGCGCTTCTCGTAATTCGGCCCCAGCGGCCAAAAAGGAGCTCTTTGTTCCCTGTGTCAGGCGACAAGCTCCACCCCCTCCAAATGAGCACTAATGGGGGCTACTGAACTACTGTGTGCTCCGCTATCAGGGTTTCAATCGCGGGTGGCTAAGCTGGGGGGGGGCATGGAAGGTGGAGTGTTTAAATTTGTGTACACAGGTGTCTGGCAGTGTGTCAGTGGCCTGGGTAAACTGTGTGTGTGTGTGTGTGTGTCTGTGTGTGTGTGATGTGACCACAGGTAGGTCAACATGATTTAGGTATCAGAAAATTTACAGACTATATTAAAAGGGCATAAAATTACGTTCTTGGTTTGATTCACGAGGGGTTCAATATCAAAGGTCCATTAGGTCTCGCTTTTAGTCCCCAGTGTGGTGGAGTGAGCTCCTTGCGTCCCTCAAAGCTGCTGGATCCTTCCCAAACCCGTCTTTTTCGCAGCCGCTTCTCTCCAGACAGCTACGTAAATGAGTCCAACACCATCTGCTGTGATATGCTGTTTGGATCTCACTTCTATAGGGATGTGAACCAGCAACACGGTGCTGTCACATACACAAGCTGTTTCTGAAGCTCAAGACACCACAGCCGACAGCCGACAATGAGATGTAAACCCATAACAGCTAACGGCAGTTTCATTGGTTAGGAAACAACACCGCTGAGCTGCTTCCAGGACGTTCTGTTTACGTCTCCGCGCATTTCATTTTACACCATCTTCCTGACCCCGTGACTGGTTCCATCAACATGTTTACACGGTTGCCGACGCCTGACGCTACCCACCGCGGGGGGTGGGGCATGAAAGACACCGACGGCTGCGGAGCCAGACGGATGATCCCGCCAATGATATAATTATTACAGCATGACAGCGGAGATCAAGAGGGAGAAGATTTCTGATGGCAACACGGCAATTATGAGAAGTAGGTAATTAGAGGGGGGCTTAATCTCCGCCGTACTAATTACAGAGCCCCCCTTTAATTAATTAAGGTCAAGAGGCGCCGCGTCTGTAATGACACAAAGTTATTAAATTTACCCGGAGCCCAGTTAAAATGAGCCGCTCTGCCCTCGAACCGACGCCCCAAATACACACGGAGAGATTTTCTTCTTGGTGCAGATCGACAGAACCCCGATACCGCCTCGCACTGTTTTGCCCTCAAGGGGTCGCTGTAAGCCAATCTGGGGGGAGGGGGCGGGTCTAAGCAAGCAGGGTATGCTTTTGTGCAGATTCTACCACCCAGGAGCAGCCAGGTCCACCACTGAAACTACTGAACTACTGTAAGTGAAAAGTGTGGATGCTCGACAGCTCAGGAGCAACCATGTGCCGCACCCACCTGCACGAACACAAACCGCACCCGCCTGTTTGAACGAGCCACTCCCTCCTCTCTGCGTCAGCCACGCCCACCCACGTGACAAGACACGCCTATCAATGTGAACGAGCCACGCCCATCTGTGTCGCAATACACGCCCATTTATGTGAACAAGCCACCTGGTTGTGAAAGAGCCACGCCCATACGTGTGAAGGCTTCTGTCAGTCTCCTTGGACAAACGCATCAGTTTATTATTAACAACACACTGAACCCACCTGCATCAGCAAGCCACACCCACCTGTATGAACGCTTCCCTTGTGCTTCTTCAAGGCTTCCTTGCTTTTAAACCGCTTTCCGCAGCTCTCCGCCTTGCAGATGAACCTGGCATCTCCTTTGCACGCCTCTCTGTGCTGCTCAAAGCTACAGCGGTGGACGTGAGAGAGCTGGTCAGCGTGTGTGTATGTGTGTCTGTGTGTGTGTGTGTGTGTGTGTGCATCTGTGTGTCTACACAGGGACACAGTGAGGTTCACCTGGACTCAGAGCTGAAGATGCTGTGGCACAGAGCACACTGGTGTACCGCAGTACCATCTCCACCGGAACCCAGGTTCTCAGTGCAGTGCAGGACACTGGAGGCAGAGGGGTGGGAGGGACAGAGTGTCACACATTGATACAGGTAACCACAGGTAGCTTATGCTGCCCTTTCATTCTCTTCAACCACTACAGATTACCACACAAGCTCAATTACCTGAAACACACAGGTGTGTAACACTGGAGTGTACCATTTACTCTAACAACACAGGTACTCACACAGGTAGACACAGAGGTACACACAAGTACACATAGAGGTACACACAGGTGCACATACAGGTACACACTGGTAGACATGATGTAGGACACTCACTGGCGCTGGAGCGCCTGCTTCACGGGGAACCTCTTGCCACAGGTACGACACCTGAACTCCTTGTCATCGTTGCCCGGCCGCTGGTGCAGACTCTGCAGGTGGGCAGCCAGGACCTCCTCACTGGGGAAGCTGCTCTCACAGAGGAGGCACGGGTGGTCCTCCTTCTTCACCACAACATCTGGGGGGGGTGAGGGGATGTCCTTTTACATACAGCAGATGTCTCTCTGTTTCACACACACACACACACACACACACACACACACACACACACACAGTGCTGTGAACACACGTCTCCCTCCCCAGTCTCACCCCCCTCGACTGTGGGAGGCCGGGCCTCCTTGCTGTTGTCGTCTTCGTCCTTCACCGCTTCCTCCTCCTCCTCCTCCGCGTCCTCCTCCATGTCGCTGTCCAGGTAGCCAATCAGCAGCTCTGTATCCGCTTCTATGTCGTCCACCGCCAGGTAAAAGATGTTCTCTCCATCCTGGGGACAGATGCAGGAGATGCCATAATTCCCACAATGCCCATGTGTGTTAACCTGTGGCTTGCGACTTGTTCGCAACTCTTATCCACCATAAATACAGTTGTTTTTCTTCCCATCTATTCGCCCCGAGGCCTCAGCATGTCCTCCACACTCAGCATCTGAACATAATGTTGATCCTCACCGGTTTCAATCAAATTGACATGTTTTATTCGCTTTTTGGACATCTGTGCTGTGTGGTCAAATGACACACACACACACACACACACACACACACACACACATACACACACACGAGTCAGGTAGGTGTCGTCTGGTCTATACGCGGCTCCTGGTGTAATGTACCCTGGTAAAAATGGCGGTACTGGTTTACGGAACTGTACTTCGAGAATCACATCTGTATCCGTGTTTCTGTCTGTTGTTGATGCACTTCTCTTTTCTCCAAGTTGTACCTCACGTTGAAGGAAAGCGGCTAAAAAATGAGCGCAAGTAAACGTGAATGTCGGCAACCTGACCTGGTGGCCGGGTGGGAGGCAACTGCGGCGTTTTTCCGACAGGAGCACAGCACAACAGCCCTGAGTTCCTCATAAATAAACAAAATTCACGCACATTTTGCCCCCGAAAGAGCAGTACAGCATTTTCATTGCTGACATCTGGTTTCCAAACTTGTGATTTTGGAATCTTCTGCCCGACAAACAGACTACATATTTTCAGCCATCTGTGACGCAGCAGACGAGACGCTGCTACGCCTCCTCGAAAATGTGGCTCTGACCCTTCGCAGTCCCCCGGCGACCAAACCGGGTGCAGCCCGGCGTGTGTTTGAACAACACGTCTCGTAGCGCTCGCTTCTAGCAGAGGTCAAACACACCAGCCGAGCACGTCTGAACACCTGAACATCTGTCCAAACGTGGACATCGCCGGGCGCCCAACAGAAACGGTGAAGAGCACCTCAGCTTCACGCCATCGGGTTTCATTCTTATTTAAGGAGGATTAACACGTGCAGAGCAGACGTCAAACGCGTCAACAATTTGATGGTCGCGCAAGGTTTTCGACTCAACCAAAGAAGCAGCGTCTCACAAAGGGTCGGAATACAAATTTTCAAGCGTGCAGAAAGTTTCCTTTTTATTTGTTTTTAATTTCATTTTCTTCACTGTTTTCTAAGATTTCCCGCACGTTGCGGCGCAAAGGCAACCTGTGCTAACCCTCCGGGCCGACAGGTGGCAGTAGAGAGCACCCCAGCAAAGCGGAACCGCAGCGCTGCTTTCGTTCAACACATCGAGACACGAACAGACTTTCGGCGCCGTTGTCCTTCTTACCCGGTTGACTTCGGTTTAAGTTATTTCTCCATAATGCCCTTCCCAACAAATAAACACCACAAGAATAAAAACTGAGCGGAGAAAGAAGCTGAGCAGAACTGAACAGACACACATTCAACTGCACTAAAGCAATTAACAGAAATATATTCAGTGTAAATAAATAAATGCAAATAATGTATAAAAGCAGTGAAAACGTGTTATTTAGTTGCCCATGTTTACAACACGGAGCTGTGGAAAAGCGTGTCTCTCCGCACCAGAGGGGCTTTAAAAGCCTTCTGTTCAGGGCGGTCGGACCACCGGCGTGTGTGTGTGGGGGGGGGGGGGGGGCCGCTGGCGATGAGTGGAAGCAAAAAATATCTTAAATATGAAAATACTATCANGGGGGGGGGGGGGGGGGGGGAGTCCGCTGGCGATGAGTGGAAGCAATAAATATCTTAAATATGTAAATACTATCAGCAAGTCATGGCAAAAATATTTACCTCAGAGTTACTTTTTCACACGGTCGCCGTGCGCTGGACGCCACCCGCCCAACGCTGCGCTATTTCACTTGTTCAGCTTTCGGTGTGGACATTAATATTTCCTCTGCTTTCAAACAGACGCTGCAGCAGAGTGCTGAGACGGAGCTTGTGAGAAACCGAGGCAGAGCAAAAACCGAGGTAGTCAGAGTGAGAAACCGAGGTAAATTCAGAGTGAAAAACCGAGGTAAATACAGAGCGAGGAATCGAGGTAAATTCAAAGTGAAAAACCGAGGCAGAGTCAGAGTGAAAAACCGAGGTAAATACAGAGGTAAACTCAGGGTGAGAAATTGAGGTAAATTCTGAGCACCTTTCTACAAATGAATCTGTGAAAACAGGGCCAGCAGGTGGAGTGGTGGTTACAGCTGTGAAAGGGCGCAGGTTCAAATCCCACCTCCCGCTGTAGCGCCCCGATCGAGGTTCTTACCCCGCACCGATGCGGTAAAATGTCCCCTGCTGTGTGCAAATTAGAGTAGAAATTAAATAAAGGTGAAAATGAGTAAAGCAACATTCTGGAAAATGCCAACTAGACCAACGAACGTGCAACTTGGCAACAGGATATTAAACCAGGGTAATAAATACTACAATAAACAGACATTTATTTTATTATTTCCAAAGAACTACAGTATGGAGAACAGATTCGGTGGAGGAGAAGTGCGAATCGTTTCCCGCCTGCATCTTCACCACACACGTCAAACGAAAGCAAGGCACGGCGGGCAGGTAAAACTGGGTAAATCGAGGTACAGCTGAAGAAAATCAGCGCTGAGCAACCGATGCTCTCGCGCTACCTCAGGCGCTAACTCTGCGCTGTCGGGCTACAGTCCTGCCCCTGATGTGGAGCGATGAGCTCCCCGAGTCCCTCGGAGCTACTGAATCCCCCCCAAAGTGATCCCTCCGAGAGCCGTTTCGCTCCCGATCTCCTGACAGCAACACAAATGACTCCAACAGTCCACAGAGCTGCAAACACGCTGAGTTATGGACGGCAGCGGGGGGCCACAAAGCCAGCCAGTGGAGGGCACGAACTTCTAGAGATCCCATCAAAGCCATTACAGCGCCGTGTTCTACAGGTCCGCCCTGATTAAGGTCAAAGGTCAGATAAAAAGTGCTCAATAAATCGCTGTGAACTTCACCGATCCAGAGGTCACGTTCGACTGAAATCAAAGCGCCGTGTTTACCCGGAGGGGATTATATCGCTCCAGAAAAAATTATAACCGACAAGGTAGGCCGTGCGGTGATGGAGCGCAGAGCGCGGTACGTTAACCGCGGCGGCAGGTCAAGGAAGAGGAGGGGCTCGTCGCTCTTTGTTCGTTTTCTAAACCTCATCCTCAACCGGTCAGATCTGCACACACTTGAAAGCGGTGGGTTTGGATCCTGCTTCCCGCTGTTGTAGCCGTGAACGAGGGATGTGCTATAAAAACCGTTCCCAAGAAATAAGGACAAAGGGTTAGATGATTGACTAAATAAGCAGCCTTGGATAGAGGAGTAAGACAACTGCCAATGGCTGCTGACAAGAGGCATAAATTCCAGCCAATCAGATTCTACCACAGTCCAACAAGGGAAATCCCAACCAATCAGATTCTAGCATCATTACAATAGAGGGAAATTCCAGCCAATCAGATTCTACCACAGTCCAACAGAGGGGAAATCCCAACCAATCAGATTCTAGCATCATTACAATAGAGGGAAATTCCAGCCAATCAGATTCTACCACAGTCCAACAGAGGGAAATCGCAGCCAATCAGATCCTTAGATGGGCACAACACATGACAAATTCCAACCAATCAGACCCCTGCAGGTGAGGGTGACATATGTGGTCCTTAATCTTCTGGACTGTCTGCTGGATCTGACCTCTGACCTGTGAGGCAACTGCTGCTCACACACCACACATAGAAGACCTGTTCCCTCCTTTTCCCAACCAGGGGCGGGGCGTTCTGTAGGGGCGGAGCCAGGCGGCGTTGTTTATCCTGACACACACCTGGCGCTTGTGAGGCGCCGATACCTGGTCTCCCGCCTGGCATGATAGTGTACACAAGCAGCAAAGTCACACACGGAGACTAAACAACCCCCCCCCCCAAGGTCTGTCTTGCTCGCTTGTCAACACGGCAAAACTCCGTAGGGGGCGCTCACCTGGATGGCAGCCAGGTTCTTCTGCTCCTGCGTGGGTGCCTGGTGCACAAAGCGCAGCCAGTTGGCGTGACGCGGGTTGCTGGCGTCCAGGACGTACAGGACGTCGCCCTTGTTGCCCCGCACCTGCGACACACAGCGTCACGTCAGCCCGTCCGGCACTGCAGGGGGCGCTAGGTGAGAGGTTCACATCCCACCTCCCCGAGATCAAGGTACTTACCCTCAAAAGTATAAAAGTAAATCACACCATTCAATTCACACCTCCCCTGAACACCACGTGCTGAGTGTTTGTACCGTGTTTTACCAGAATGTTCTCCTGACAGCAGGGTAAAACAGAGCTCGCCTCCTGCTCGAGTGGCAGCGGGGGATAAAGAAAGGCTGTGGTTACGCAATGACTCAGCATCGACCAGTCAATCTTCTGGGTCACAATGAGAACGCTGAGCCTTTGGAAATAAACGCAACAAATGGCGGGTTCTTCGTGAGGAGGCCCACCTACGAGGACAAATCAGCATGTTCACCTGATGGTCAACAGAGTGATACAGGTACACAGATCTGGGCTTCTGAGAGAACAGAAGCCTCCTTCCTTCAAAGTGGAAAAACAGGTGAGGTACCACGTTGAGGGCCTTGAGTTAATGGTGAAGAATTGTACTCCAGAACTTTCCTCTGCTTTGAATATCATTCACAGCATTCAGTTGTTCTGCCTAAGAGAAACATGTTCTGTTTTGTCAGACTGTGGTTCTGCAGGAACAGGGTGGAGGAAGTAAGAAGCCTTTTTGAGTGGAGGCTCTACAGAACCAGCGTTGAGGAAACTTGTTAGACGGAAGCCAAACAAGACCAGGGTTGAGGAAACCAGCTGGATGGAGACCCTGTAAGACCAGAGTTAAGGAGCCTTGTTGGATGGAGGACCTACGGGACAAGGCTTGAGGACTTGACTGGATAGTGGTTTCGCAGAACCTCAGCTGAAGAGCTTTGTCAGAAGTTGGACCCGTGTATCGATCACCGTACCTCCCACATGAGCCGGGTGTCCATGGTATCGTCCAGCTCGCTGGCCATCCTCTTCTCCCCTGCGAAGGGCCCGAACTTCTCACCCTGAGGAGCAGCAGCACAACAGGCAGGGATCAGTTCCGGTGTGACTCAGGGCATCACTGTACAGACACACTTATATAACAACAACAACAACAACAACAATAATAATAATAATAATAATAATAATAAATAGCACCCAGGGACAATTCCAGAAGCTAGTGCCCTGTGATTCCAGGACAGACTCCTAAACACTGCTACCCTACTCAGGATAAGTGGTTAAATGGATGGACAATAATAATAATAATAATAATAATAATAATGTACATTATGACCAATGTGCGGCAAGACTCTCCGCTCTGAGAGGAGCATCATGAAAGTGGGAGGAGCCGCCTCGCAACCGACATGTACAGTAACTGCCTGCAGTACAGTGGAGTACAGTAGAGTACAGTAGAGTGCGGCACGCGACACGTATGGAGCAGAACGCGGAGGTGCGCGGCCGTCAGCGAGAGCGCGCCTCGGGAACGTAAGCGCGTTCCCGTCATTTACTCGCACTTAACCGACTTTCGCGTTACCCCCCCCCCCCCCCCCCCCCCCCCCCCCCCCCCCCTCCCCCCCCCCCCCCCCCCCCCCCCCCCCCCCCCCCCCCCCCCCCCCCCCCCCCCCCCCCCCCCCCNCCCTCCTTCTTCTCGCGGCCACGTCCCCCGCTCCCCGCTCCTCCCGGTGTAAAAACAGTGTAAAATGCGGTGTCAGACCTTCTTGACGGGCCTGGCCGTGTAGAGCCCGATCCCGTCCTGCACCTTGGAGGACTTGAGCGCGAACCTGTCCGGCACGTACATTCCCAGCATGCTCGTGGCCGCGGGGCACCGCGGGGAGGACGGGCGCGCGCCGCGCGGCCGCACTTCTCCCGCCGATGACGGTGATGATGATGCTGATATTAGTTTGTTTGTTTGTTTGTTTGTTTGTTTGTGGTCGGCGCGCGCTCTCAGCTCCCCGCTCCGGGTCCCGCTTCCATATTGCCCGTCTGTGGCGGGGAGGGGGAGCCAGGCGGGTGGGGGTGGGGGGGCGCCGCGCTCTGATTGGCTCAAAGTTCGTAACGCTGTGGCGTGGCTCCGGTCCGCGGCTCGCGCCGCGCGTGGAGGGCCCGACCGCGTGCTCAACAGCGTCAATAACGTCAATAAAAACCGCCACGTGAAAAAACATCTACAGTTCAGGCGCCATTATTATTATTGTTGTTTTTCTTGCAACATGTCAAATCTTTAGAAATACCTGTGAATTGTAATACTTCCCTCTCGTGACAGACGAGTTGTTCATGCAACATTTACATATAAATTTAATGTTTATGCACATAACAGGTAGAAGAGATTAAAAGCATATATACATTGTTTAACAAAAAAAAAAATACATATATAACAGCTCATACACAGTAATGATAGAATAAAATTTAACCTAGATGGCAGATGTTTCAGTTTGTACTTATTTTGATTCGTAATTTCGCGAACGTGAGGGACGAGTGTCTGCACGTCACACACACCTGCGGGCGCGTGCTCGGGCACGCCCGTCCCGCCTGGCACACGCCGCAGCACAGCGTGTCCCGGGGGCGTGGGGGGCCTCGCCTTAGCTGTACCATCAGCAGTAAACACACACACAGTGACAACGTGTGCTGCCAGTAGGACGGTGGGTCCACCTCCGTGTGGACCTGTTGGCCGTGACCTGGTGAATCCAGTGAGCTACTGGGGGGGGGATTGAGACTCCGCCCCTGAAATCAGCCCTTTCACACCAGACTGCTGTTGGGTCGAAGCCCACAGGTGTGGGCCTGATGGTGTGCAAATGGGGTGCAGGGTGGCAACGTGTGTTTGAACAAGGATCAACCGGGAATGACACATCTCTCCTGTTTTTTTTGTATGTTTACACTGAGCTGGAACCTTCTGTAAGAAACTAATAAGAGAGGGGAAGCATCCAAACTGCACTGCGAGCAAGTAAATATAATCAGTGGTTGGAGCTCCCTGCTTGAGGGACACGGATTCGAATCCCACCTCCTGGTGTTGTACCCTTGAGTGACCTGCTAACCCTGAACTGATCGACTATAAGCTACCATGGTGTATAAATAGGTAAATCGCTGTAAGTTCCTTTGGGGAGATGTGTCACCTCAAGGAGCATTTGTTTCTTCAGAATTAATTTTATGAATAATTAATCTTTTATCGATATAACAAAATAATAAACTATTTTAAATTGTCTTCCATTAATCATATAATTCCTGCATTGTTTATTTTATATATACAGTACTATTTGTCACATGCTCTATCAAGCATTGCATGTTAAGGTGTGCTATAATAATAATAATGATAATAATAATAATAATAATAATAATAATGGTCAATCGTACGTTTTGTACTATATCAAGGGTAAACATGGTAAACAGGGTGCGCAGGCAGGGCCACATCCGGCGTCTGTCCTTCACACAGCATCAGGCCTCTGTGGTCAGTCTCGGCGGCTCACACGTCACGCAACACACTACCGCTTCACGCTAGGTCTCACGCTTCCGCACAGGGGTCGCGCCTGTCGACAGGCCCGTAACACACGTGTGCGCGCAAACCAGTCTTAACTACCCGGGAGAGTCGGGTCGTCCAAACACACAGACACGCGAGGAGACCTGCTGCGTGTGAACACGTCTTGACTCAATACCTGCGGAGGGGAACACGGCACACGACGCTCACGCTGCGCAAGATTCAAAACACGCTCGCTGTAAACACATAAACAGAAGGGTTTGTTCGCTCGGGGTGTGTGTGTGTGTTTGGGTGAACACGTGTGCGTTTGCTACGAACGCTTCGGACCCGATAGCGTGTGATTGTGTAGTTGCGCTCGCCGCGTGTCTGCTGTCGTTTGTGCGTGTGCGTGGGTGTGTAAGTTTACCGTTGGGTGTTTACAACCCCGCGTGCCTTAACCTGCGCGTGTGCATGACTGCGGCCGCGGTTCTAAGCGTGTGCGACGCGTGTAACGTGCGCTAATGTGCAATCAGCATCGCGTTGCTGTTGTTTACGCCGTTTGCAGGGCGTGTTTATCTCAGCCGCTTCCTGCGCCGTTGTGGACTTGCCCGAGATGAGCTGTCTTGATTGGTGACGGTTGACTTGGTCGACTTGTTTACACACGCGAGTCAACCGACGGTCACGTGATCAGATCCGGCTGATGAGACCTGATGACACCAGTCCGACCGCATCTGGTTGAGATCTGAAGGAAGCGAACGTTCTTGACACGAGCGTCGGCCACCTCGCGTAAACGAAACATCTCGCTGCTGTAGCGATAGACACGTCTGTTGCTGGGACAAGGATGAGGGTGAAAGTTTAGTTAAAGCCCCCACTGCCACACCTGAGGACGGTTTGTCAGAAGGAAATGAGCCCCATGTGGGGCCAGTTAACCTCCCATGGAGACGCCTTTTAAAAAGGGCCATTAGGCCAAAAGGGGGAGTGGCTTGGAAGCAGTAAACAGTGTGTGATGTTTGGATTATTTAGAGTTGCTCATTTAGCTGGTGTGTTTCTGCAAAAGTGGTTTGCGGTAATAATGTATGTGCTCCGATTTACCTGTTTATAAAGCAGGGTAATTCTTCCCAGAGCAGTTAGGGGCAAGTAAGCTGCTTGAGGGGACAACGGTTAGAGGTGGGATTTGAAGGCGGGGGTTTGCACCTCTACACAACCTGCTAGCCAGTCTTAACTCTGTTATATTTTTGTTTTTGACTCATTTGCTTCATTCTTGATCTCTTAGCACGCTGTCTGTTATGGTGCACACTTCTGTCAGGCTGACTTTAGTGAATCCGAGTCTGCCTGCTTATCACTTAGGCCTGGTCAGTTCCTAGGCCAGATACACCCCAGCGTTGGGGTTTCAGAACCTCCAGCCAGATGACCACACTGCAGCTGCTGTACAATAAACTGTGTATATACATCACCAAACTTATTTGCTGTGTGTGGAGTGAAAAATAAATCGGCATTCTGTGCATATGCTCAGCACGGGGCATCACTAGTCCTGCTTCTCCAAGACTTGTCAGAGTTTTTTTTTTTTCCCCCCCGACTAGGATGTAGCCTTCCTGGAGTTTAATGAATGTGCCTATGTGAAAACCTCATTCAGAGTGAGATGTACCTGCATGTTAGATTCCAAGTCTGTGGCTTGGAGATCAGAGCTGTGCATAAAGTGCAAACAGGTACTGAAATTTATAGACATAGAAACTTGTAAGTTGTTTCCCTGTGTAGCCAATGCATTCATGACTTTCCCATTTATACAGCTGGTATTTGTCTACTTCTCTCCAAAGTGACTCAGTGTCAGATTTGTGCACTAAGTTACTTATATCGGTTCACTGAGCTTTTATTTACACAACAGGGTAAGTTTTACTGTATCAATAAAAGGTAAGTACTTTGATCACCAGTACTGCTGTAGGAGTGTGTTTTTTTTTTTTTTTTTTTTTTTTTTGTTTTTTTTCGGTTCTGGGTTTCGATCTTTTCAATGTTTGCTTTGTTGTGAAACACTGGTGATACCGGAGGGCCGAAGTNTCTTTTTTTTTTTTTTTTTTTTTTTTTTTTTTGGTTCTTCTCGGTTTAACTAAGATTAAACTGCTGTCCACCACTCTGCTGATTCTGCCTGAGTACCACAGTGCTGATCATTGAAGGAAAACATCATGCTTGGCAAGGACGAAGGTACCGGCAATCTGGACTTGTGCAATAACAGCGGTTAGATGCCCCCTTATCAAAGGTGAGCCGTGTATCTGAAGGCCGACGTGAATTCAGCGCGACTGTCCATCAAGTTGCTATCGACTCGATGGCACTGAAGAACCGTAACCGCAGTGGTGTTTCAGCCACTTTGGAAATCCCAGAGTCTCTTTGCTCTGGGGGGGGAGAGAAAGAGGAGATGCAGACATGTGGGGAAACACGTGGTCAGTGTTTACTCTTGTATTCCACTGCTTTGTGTCTCATAAGACAGCTTTTCTGAGCTCTTGCCTGAGGGTCCACGACCTGCCTGAGGAGCACACAGGTGGCGTTTACACACAGGCACAGATCCACCCACGTGGAGAGGTGGCCAGCCTGGTGGAGATGCTATTTGGACTAGTTCTGTCTGGTGTTTCTGCTCAGGATGGGGATGACTTTACTCTGGGGTAAAACGCTTCCTCTCACGTGGGGTCCACTGTGACGGCGTCTCTATGTGAAAAGCCGCCATTTTCTCAAAACACAGGCTGCTTGTGACCCACAGCACTGAGGTCACCTGGTGTCTCTGCAGTGAGCCTGTTCCACAAGACTATCTGTTTAATTACTTCAGAGATGCTTTTTACCTCAAGTGTTGCACACAGATTATAGATTTACCCCCACATTGCCTGAGATTTGGATAAAGGCAGGTTGGGTCAAGCTTCTTGTCTAAGGGCACAGCACTAGTCCTGGATCTCCAGGCTGGAGACCTTTAGCCTGGTTCCACAGCCACCTGGCTTTATTTTCTTTGCTGAAGAAGTTCCAAGTCTTATCTTCAGCCTTGCGCTCCCCCCCCCCCATACAATTATGGTAAAAACAGCACAGTTTCAGTCTTTTGAACATTTAATAAACACTTTACTCTTGTGATATTTAAGCTCAACACAAATACGCCCCGCAAAACTTACCATAACATCATGTCTGGGAATTTTTTCAGCTGAATAACGCGAGTGGTTGGAAAAAAGCAATATTTGCGTAGAAACATGATCTGTAGGTGCCTCATTCCCCTCTGAGGTAATAGGAACCCTGTTTGGAACGGGCCTTTTGAAAGCTACATATGGACCGTTTTGAACGGTCGGTGACAGCTGTGGCTCCTGGGGTAGGACAGAGAATGGACTCCTAAAAGGCTGGAGAAGAATCACGCAGGTGGCCAGTAAGTTCCCTTTGAGAACTGCTTGGTTTGGGTTTCAGGTCTTGAACCAGTTCCATGTGAAATGGACACAGCAGAGATGGGTAGCCAGCAGATAATGGCTCCAAGATGAGGTCATGGCTACCAAGAAGTGGGAGGTTCAGTGGGTCACATGGGTTCTGCGCTGGGTGAAAAGCAGACCCGTCTGGACTGAAGGCAAGACCACGGAAATAGGTGTAGAACACACCCACTTCTCCATATGCAGTGCGACCAGTGCATGTACAAATATATTTACGCTCAGAATTTTGATCAACAAGCTTTAGCGACAAAAAGCTAATACCTGCAGCCACCATTGATCTGCCTGGGTCTCGTGGAAAACATGTTAAACTCACAAGTCAGTGGTACGGCTTTTTATATTAACCATCATTTCACGTTTCTCCTCCAGTCTCCTCAAGACATCCTCTATTACCTTCTTGTGCCATATGGGTAAAATTAGGCTGACTGGTTATACCATGTTTACCTTTGTTTAGATTTATCGCAAAGCATGAGGCAGATGTTCTTAGAAGACATCATATTCTGTTTATCATGATCTCTAGTTATTCTTAGCCACTTCCTACTTTGCTCACTTGTATTGTGTGAGCAAGTGTTTTGGGGATTTCAGGACAAATTGTACCACAAATAGCAAGAGGAACTCTGAAAATCCTCATGTTTTGCTTTCCATCTAAACACATCTGTTAGGGCCCTACACATAAATGTGTTCTTGGAAAACATAAAGCTGGTTATGATGTGTCTGAGAAGCCTTTTCCAGAAAGTGGTCCTCTACGCAGCAGAAGGTGAGAGGGCAGCTGGGTCTGGGCTGCGAGAGCCGGCCGAGGAGGGGGCGCCGCCTGACGCGCCCGAGCGAAGGAGCTCCGGGCTGAGGGCAGCTCTCCTGAGTTCCATGACAGAACCAGTTCAGCTGCGCAGCAGAACTTGAACCCAGCCGTACCAAGACCCCACTTCCCCGGAGCCTCCGCCACTGCCAAGGCGGGGGCCGAACATGACTGAATCCTTTCAAATCTGGCCGTTCTCAGCATGGCCCTCAACCACATATTCCAATCCTACGGTACATGGCAGAACAGTCAATAAATAAATAGTTTTAAAAATGTTCCCCCCCAGTAAATATTTTTACTTTGAGTGATCACTGGAGCTCTGACTTGGAAACCAACCACAGCTATGCCACCGAACCACAGCTAGGTTTTTAGTTTGGGGGTGAAAAGGCACAGTTTTATTTATAAACATATGTGCATTTTGCACCCCCTCCCAATATCCAGAAATGATTAAACGCCAGATGATTTTTCTCTCAAAGCCTGGATTGTGTAGGTCTGACGGGGAGGAGTTTTGGCCGGACTATGCCGACTCAGCTTTCAGCGTCTCTGACTACCCTTCCAGGACAACAGTCCCGTCATACTAGGAGGTCATGCTTTTCCCAGTCACTACGCTCCCCTCAACGGACAGCCTTCCAAGACATTCTGGAAGCCCTCTTGATAACTGCAGTGCTAATAAACCATGCAAGTTGCAGACAGTTAGCAAAAACATGCCATTTCAGGGCCCTGGTGGGTCTGAGCTTTTTGTGAGGCACGTTCCTCCCCTTTTTTTGTGTAAACAGCTCCCTTTTCATGCTTATTTAGTTAGCATTTGCTTCACTTGTACGCGCATCCAAAGATCCTGAGATAGCTCAGAGTTTTCACTTGGATGCCAGCTGACCGTACTGAGGTAAAATCACTCTCGCGAGGATGGCGTACTCTGCATTTCAGTGTGAAACTCCTGGCACAGGCACCTGAAATGTTGCAGTAGCACAGGAGGCTTAACCCTTACTTCATTTCTGGTCTTTGGAGTCAACTGTAACTTCTTGAGGTCTTTGGGTTTGTCATAAAGCCTGGAGCAATAGGTGGTTCAGAAGGGAAGAATGAGCAGGAAGATGTGGTGAATTCTGAGGAACATGTGCAAAGTCCAGAAGCCTGGTTCTCAGCCAGGTTCACCTTCTGTTCACAGTCAAGTTCTAAGTTTCACAAGCTTCTTTGTAGGAAGGGCAGGATTTCCCATCATGCACCACCTGAAGATAAAGCTTTAAAGAACGATGACGGCAATCCGTGGCTCTTTTCACCCTTGGTTTTGAAATAACTTTGGACTTATCTCCTGGGAGTGTACCATCTTGGTGTCCGTAAACAGGCCTGGCCAGGTCACTCGGAGCCAGAGGAAACACCCAGCCCACAGCTACTTCCGAGAGGGTTACGACCCGAGGGGGAATTTGATGACAATGCAGAGGGCAAGAGAACTTGCATCTGTGTCTTCTCTGTCCCTCTGTTATCGAGACATCAGAGCGACGGTTATGGTGGACTCCTTGTTGTGGAGGCTAGCCAAAGCCTGGGGCTCGCATGCCTGCCCCTGCCTTGGAAAAGAGGCTTGAGTGGGACTGGGAGACCAGGCCCCGGCCCCAGACGTCCGCTGGTCTCGTCTGCTTCTCCCGTTTAATGAGAGCGGTGCTCCGTCTGGTTCTTCCGACCAGTTCCACCACGTTCTGTCCCCTGAGTCCCGTGTACTCTGGGCAGTGAAATCATGTTTTACCACTTTGGTTACACAGCCTCTGTGTGTGTGTGTGTGTGTGTGTGTGTGTGTGTGTGAGAGACAGTTGGCAGTTACTGGAGGAGTGTGTGTTTGTGTGTTGGCCCAAGCCTGTACCTGTGTGTCTGAAGAGGTTTCTAATCAAGGTTCAAGTTGTTTGCGTTTTAAAGTTCTAACAGAAGACTTGGAAGTCGACTGAAGTTTGATGTCGAGACTGTGACGGGTCTCGGAGATGTTACGCATTTAGCATGATCAGTAGGTCTGATTTTGACATGTTTTTCTCACAGCCCCTGTCAGCCTGCTGAGGATTTCAAGGATTAGTTTAGCAGCAAAGCTGTAAGTGATCATGTGCAGAACAGGCGCGCACCCAATTTTTTGATGTTTCTTGATGTTTCCATGTCCGGACGTAGGGTGGGTCGGAGGTCACGTTCACATGCTGGTCCCAATGCTGTCATGGTACCCTGAGATCTGGATATACCACGCATGACTTCCACTGCTATCAAGCATTTTACATGCCATTTTTCTTCTGACAGCACTGTTTCCACAGACACACACGCAAACATGGGAATGTGAACTTTTGATTTTAAATCACAACAGAGATGTTAAAATTCTACATTTCTGAGCACATCGGTGGTCTTGGTAACTGCTTTGGCTCCTCCACACTGCAGCAAGAATCCAAAGGAAATTTAGACAGGATGCAGGGCTGAATGTCCTTGCACACATATACTAGAAGAAATCAGTGTTACTGTTCTCAGGATGAGCGTATTCCCTGCTGCCCCCTAACCTCGGCCTCAGCTGTCTCGTCCAGCTCTTGTGGACAACACCGTTGGAGTTCAAATGAAAGGAGGAGGAAAAATACATGCAAGTTCTCTTTCTGTTTTCTTTTACATGTCAAGGATGATTGAAAGTGAGGCTGCCCTTGAACCTGAAGCCGTTGGGTTCGAATGCTTTGGGTCTTGCAGTCTTTGGAATTACAACCTTATATCCTGAAGTCTTTGGGTCTAAGGCCTGAATGCTTTAGGTCTTGTAAACTTTGGGAGCACAGCCTTTGGATCTGAATGCTTTGAGTCTTGTAGGCTTTGGGACCACTGACTTACCTCTTGTAGTTTTTGGCTCTACGGCCTCTTACCTGAAGCCTTTTGGGCCACGGTCTTAAGGACTACGGCCTTTGGGCTGGAGGAGCTCATTCTACAGCAGAAAGTCCTCGGTTCCGAAACATTTGGGCTCGCCGATTGCTGTCGCTGCTCGAGTCTGTGAAGGTCTGCCCAGCACGGATCCTGCACACCACGCTAACGTAAACCATGTGGGCCCCTCTGTGTCCAGAACGTGCTAATTTGATTGACTCTGCGTTGGAAGTAATAAAGGGAACATTTCTGCATGCTGTGCAGGAATAGGTGTTTGTGTTGGATGGAGTCTCTATCCCCTCTTCGTCGTACCAGGTGTTCTTGGCCTGGGGCACGGAGAAAATATTGTATTTGCCGACGAGTCGCTGTTATTCTTTCGATTATGCTTTTCGCAACTTGATGTCTACACCATGTGCAGGATCAGATTTAAATCACCACGGCGATCTTATTAACTTGATGCTTATTAGCCGTTTAATTGGGGGGCGGATGTCAGAAGCGGTTAAACACAGGATCCCTTGATCTCCGAGGAACCTCTGTGTAATCCGATGAGTCTACTCGCGTATTACCTCGCCCCGGCTTCAATCTGCATTTCCAATTCCTTACACCTTTGAACCACGGCAGCCAGGATACCAGACAGTTCAGACGTTTTTATATATATTTACTTTTTATGTACATGAATATTGGCAGGACAATTTTGTACATTTGAGACATAGTAGTAAAACACTGAAGCTCCATCACACAAAAGAAACATTTACAAAAGGAGATGATCGACACACGGATCCGTCTGAACATCGATACTTCATAGATTCAACATTTCCTCAGAATAATAATTATCATTAAAAAAGCAGAAATGTATGAAATAATTTAAACTCTTCTAATACGTATTTCGAACATACTTTGTAACGGGAGGGCGACAGGAGAGGATGAGTTATAGACCACAATTTTTGGGGAAACCGAGCTATTGAACAGGAGTATTCATGCAGCGATGATGAAAAACACGAGATGATGAGAAGTTCTCCAACCTCTGGCCTCCTTAGCGACGGCACCTCCAGGCTCGGGCTGAAATCGGCCGAACCCGCAACTCGGACTGTGTCCGTCCCTCCCCCCCCCCAGGGTGTCCAAACAACCGCCGTTGTCATGTAAACATAAATATACACGTTGATATCTCTCTCTAAACAGTTCAAATACTGTCACAGGCCTTCAGCCGTGTAAGTAGTCAGTCTGTATACACTCCTTAGTAGAATATCGCTTAGAGTTAAATAAACTTTTTTTTAATATATAATATATTTATTATGTACAAGTCATTAACAAAACTTCCGTGTTTTGACCAGTTTGCTCTGGTACTTGACCGAATGACCGCCGTGGCCCACCACGTAAACATCCAGTAGGTACGACTTCCCCGGCTCCAGGCCCTTTATCGTTTCTGTGGTGACAGCCTTCTGGAGGTTCGGGCTATGGAAGTACTTGCAGAGGACCTTCTCGGACTTCTTGCGGGTCTCTGGCCCGGTGCACTGGTTCTGCTCGCGCCGCCGGTGCTCCTCGCTGTAACTGTCGTCCACTTCCCTGCGGTAGACGCAGAACTTGTTCCTCTCCTGCGTGCCGAGCCAGGCCACAGTGACCGAGGTGCAGGTGCGAAGCTTATCGAAGGCCTTAATGCGCGTGTCCTCGGGGAGGGACGGGAAGGGCTGCTTGTTGGGTCGTGTCGTGGCCAGCACTTTCAGCATGGACGCCCCCTTGCGACTCCCGCGCAGCCGCACCAAGTACTTGGCCTTGGCTTTGCCCCGGAGCTGGAACTGCCTCACACCCTCGACATTCTGGGAAAGCAGGAGCTTTCCATCCCGCCGTACCTGGATCTGCACTGCATCCAGACAGGAATGGACATAGAAGGTCACCTTCTGGTGCGAGGACACTGGTGCGAACCGCAGGAACTTGCTGCCCTTCCTCTTGATAAAGACGTCAGAGACCTTCCCATCCTTGAGCTCCACTGTCTTCTGCTTGGCCTCCTCTTTGGTGCGGGCGAAGGTGCCCACGTAGGCTGTGCTCGTGTTGGTGACCGTGTTCACTGCAAAGACGTCAAAGTAGTACTGCGTGTCTGGCTTGAGGTCTGCCACGGTGAAGATGTTCTTGTTGCCGATGCACATCTTTTGGATGTCTGCTTTCTGCTTGGTGGCATAGTAGCGGGACACCTTGTTGCCAAAAGGCTTGTTGTTCGCAAAAGAGCGCCCCTTGCTAAGGTCGTTCTCTGAGGGGAAGCCAAAGTGGGAAAAGTCGAAGGGGCTGAAGTCAAGCCCAGGTTTGGGGGCCACCATGAAGGCATCATCAGCGCTGATCTTGGCCTCCACAGCACACAAGCTCTTGAAGTTGTGCTCCTTGTTGACAACCACGCAGTACTGGACCGGCTGCTTCATGCGAGATCCAGTGGGAGTGGGCTTCCAGGCTAGTGTGACGGTGGTACGGCCCATGGAGGTCACGTCCACCCGGGGGTCGAAGGGCAGCTCGGGGTACGGCTGGTCTGACTCGGGTGTAGTTGTGGCGTACACTTTGAAGCTGCTGTCCTTCTCGGTGGAGAGGATCTCCAGCTGGTAGAGGCCAGAAGGCGAGTTGACGGCCATGTACGACTCCACGTCGTTGCCCTTGTAAGCAAAGAGCTCGGTGCCTTCGTCCGCCGTGGCCTGCTGCTGCTTCTGCTGGTCCAGTGGCTCAGGTTCACCTGTGAGACACACAGAAACACCGAGAACTTCAGAACCTTCACCTTCACCCCTGAGCTCGAAGGACGACCTCAAAAAAGGAATACGGAGAATTCGGTTCGACCGCTGAGTGATTCTGTGGTAAATTTTGTTTTTGAAACTCTGATACGTTTCTCTGTTTTGAGTCATTCATATGACGGAAACGACCAAGATGATCGTCTGCTTTTGGAAAACGCCGAGCTCAAGTCCCTCCGGTGTTTACGTGGCCGCAACTCTTAAAGGTATTTCCACAGGTGGTGCGTAAGCGCGGAAGTCGTCGCAGACCATCGGCTCCTTCGAGGTCAGAGAAAACGTCGCCGACCTGAGCTGCGCTTACTCATTAACAAGTCCAGCCCCTGTTTTCTCGCAAAACACCCCTCCATCGTCAGACGCTGCCAGTCAAGACATAAGCAGAGCCTTGTTGCGTTTTCCTCGCACTTTTTTTCTTCGCAGTCCAAGGAAACATAATATTATGTTTGCAAACCAACCGCTGTGCTCAACACCAAGCTAACCTGATGTGAACCATGAAACCCCTTCTGGAGCTGCAGAAGATGTGGAGGGGAGACAGGACTAACACACGTACCAGACAGGACGGCACGGCGCCGCGTAGCACGTGAGCAGGACACAATGTCATTTGACAGATGGACGGGGCAGAAGCAACATTAATTTTCCACAGCCAACAATGGCAATAATAATCATTTTCAATAAGTGCTAATCGGGAGCTTCTCGCCCAATTTGGGTGGCAGCTGTTTGAAGGATGCAGAGGACACACGTCCTTCACCACAGAGGACAGATGTGCCAGCAGGCCGGGCCGGAAACCAGAAGAAGCCACGCAGGAAGAGCCGAGGTGAGATTGCAACCCGCGACCCTGACGGCGCTACACTCCACGGTTCTGCGTCCCCAAGGGGTCCGTGACGAAACTGCCCACGTGCTGCGCGACATTGTTCCTGGTGTGTGTAGCGGTTCGCTGTCGTGGCGTCACCACCACTTCTCCATCGCCGTTGAGAGGTTCGTCGAACCGACTACGGTTTCGCACATATTTACCCGAGAATTTGCTGCTGTACGGATTGTTCCGGTTTCACTTGCTAATGTTAATAAACGCCTTCTGGAAATACGTGTGATTTGTAACCCTTCGGAATAACAATTGTATTTCTGAGAAAAATGTTCCAGATTATTTTGCACCTGGTTAGCATAACCGTTCCAGTTCGGAGTACACCTTGTCAGTAGGATGTGTAATAATGTTCCAGTTTGGTGTGTACCTAGTTAGGTTAACTGTTCCAGTTTAGTTTATGCCTAGTCAACATAACTATTCAAAATTTGGTCTGTATCTAGTTATACCCATTACATGTGGATGGTGTTGCTATGACGATACAGTTAAGCTGTGCCAACAAAGTAACAGTGCGAATTAGCTGCAGGAACTCGAGTGGCTCCTTCCCATCAGCGGCAATAAACCACGACACACATCACAGGGGGAACAAAGGGAGAGGAATTTTTCTCTGTGGAACCTGATACCCCCGATGCTGTGGGTCTGTTTGGCTCGAACGCAACGAACCGCCGACCCCCCGTGCACACACACACTAACATGGCTGCTTTGCTCCACGCCCACCTTCTAATTGCACCGGCACCCTTGAGACCCCACCGGTTTCCTGCGCTTCACACACGGCCCAGGGAGCCAGGGACAGAAGGACGCCGCTCAAACAGGGGCCTTTGAAGACAGGGTGTGGTGTGGCAGAAGGACGGGGGGGAGGGTTGTCGCAACATCTTTGCCGGAATTGTGCAGAGACACAATTACAATCGTGAGAAAAATAATTACCGACCAATATCAGTCCGTCCGAGTTAAACGGGTTTCCTCGATTGTCCTCCCTCCGCCTAGGCATTACGCCGATCCCTCCATTCCACTGCGATATGGACCTCAAACCAACAACCTGAGCACGAGCGTCCCTGTATCCTCACCTGAGCTCTCGCCGCTCGACTCCTCAGGCAGCTCCTGCAAGGTGAGCTTCCACTCGAGGGGGGCATCGCAGGGCGTCACAGTCATGGACAGCGGCGTGTTGTCCTCCTCCACCACAAAGTAGTACCTGGGAAGACGGGAGGGGCCCACAGCAGGGGGGTGAGCACAGCACTGGGAGCGTAGCGTCGGACCCGCTGGCCTAGAACCCTTGGCCACCACCAAAAATACACAGGAGGAAAACGCCAGCCGTCCCACTTTCATCATCATCACCCCACCTTTATGCTTTGTGTGACAGACCCTCCTCTACAGTACAACAGCAGTTTCCCAGTCACCAGGAAGCACCTCATTTGGGGGGCCTGACCCCCGAGACCTGACATGTTTCCGGAAAATAAACATGGCCCCCCAGAAAGGAAAGATATCAATAATCAAAGCTCAGATCCAACTTCCTGTAGGCCTCGTGTGTGGTGACAGAAACGACGTAACCTGTATAATCGGAATAACTTTTACTGTGCAAATAAAAGTGCAAAATCTGATGTTTTTCTAACTCTTCGGTCACCCTGATCTCCAAGTTACAGTCAGAAAACAGCACAAACTCATATTCAGTGAAACTTCTTCACCGATTCATCCCACAAACACCTTTCCTCGGTTTGCTACTGATCAGCCACAGTGCGTGCTCTTTACCGCCATCTGTCTGGTGGGGGAATAAATGCAGGTCACATTTGCTCTTGTGCTGACATTTCTTCAAATAGATGCTAAGAAAATGCAATTAAAAATAAACACGTTGGAAGATGTCTGTAAAAAAAGTGCAACTGACAGTTTGTTACGTGAGGAGCCACTGATAGAACCAAAGACTGGAGGGACTTTTGGTCACTGTGCCGGCGTGCTACTCCAGAGGGCCACAAACCCTGCGTGTTCTGGTCGTTTCTCTCGCTAGCAGGTTGGAGGCGGATGAATCCTCGCACCTTTTGGGTGTGTCCCTGAAGAGGTAGCCGCTGATCTCAGCGCCGTCCGGAACCACGGACGAGTCGTGGAACAGAGCCTTGTCCCGGACTTGCATCTGGAAGAGCCCCTCATCGCGGGTGGGCAGCTTCTGGGCGCTGGTGCCCACAGCAAGAAGCAGACACAGGCTCAGCGGTGCGAGGAGCAGCAGCCTCATCCTGCAGGGAAAAAAAACGGGATTAGAACCAAGACACACAGAGGACCTCAAACAGCCAAAGACGGTCAGGAGCAGGACTCATGGGTTTATACAAGACAGGTTTAGTAGAGGCAGCGGGGGGTGCAGTGGTTGTAGCTTCTGCCTTTATACCCTAAGCTCAAATCCCACTCCCATCTCGTGCTGCACCTTTGAACTCAAACCCGCCTTTTCCACAGCTCCAGCCCACATCCTGCCAGGCAAATGAGGTCAACATCCTCTGGACGTCATTATTTCAACACCCAGTGCTGAGATGGGATCTGCTGGTCATAATTTGGGCCGTTATGCTGATGGACGCTGGTGGATGGTGCCTCCAAGGCCTGGTCCCCACTGACGGGGCAAAGTGCCCTGGACAGAACCTCTCAGCTCCTGCTACTGTTTGCATCCCCCACCAGGAAGGGACATCGAGCTGCCCGGCGCGGGACGTGGGTGTCACCCCCGTCCGACTGAGCTCGGCCAGGCCCCCACCACCTCAACCCCTGACCGCAAAATCCCGCAGCTTGTGGATTTGGCCACATTGATCGCCGCTGATGGGAAGCGAATCCCTCGTGATTTAATCAGAGTAATGATGGCCGATTACCCAGATGCCTCGGTGCCATTTACCGCCTGTGAAATCCTGTCCTTTTAATGACCCTCACTGTAGGTGGGAGGGGGGGTTTGGGGGGAGGGGGGAGCGTCTCTATTTGACTCGCCCTCGCTCACTGATCCAGCACTGGAAAGGAGCCATAGGTCCGCGTTTGAGACCAGTCCGGGTTTGAGGGTAAAAACAGCGTCAAACACGGTCCAGTGAAGGTGTGAATCACAGCGCAGTGAGAACCTGAAGGCTGTGGCACCTCAGGGGCATCCTTATCCGAGGGGGGTGAGCACAGGGGAGGTGGTCACAAATAAACGGGGACAGTCAGAAACATGGGGGAGTGAACACATTCAAAAGGGGAGGGGACAAAATTACAGGGGAGTGGTCACATTCACAGTGGGGTGATCACCTTTAAACGGGAGTGGCCAGAACACTGGGGGAGTGGTCAGTTTCAAAGGGAGGAGTCAAAGCTTCGAGGGAGTGGTCAGATTCAAAAAGGGAGTGGTCACAAAGGGGAGCTGCAAAGACCCTGGTCAGCGGTCATCATGATAGGTGAACAGTCACTTCAGAGAAGTGGTTGTGACCACGGTCACAACAACCACCAGCGCGTGGTCTTAGCCACCTGGGAGGGGTCAGGGTCACGCTGGAGGAGTGCCAGTCGAAGGGGACAGTCAGATGCACTGAGGTGCAAACATCAGAGCAGGAACAGACCCACTTTGTGGGATCGTTCTTACACACACGGCCAAGTTGACTACGAGAGTGAAAAATCAGGATCTCCCAGAATGCCGTTCCCACGTGCCAGTTGGGGATCGCAGCACTGGCGGGAGCTCAGAACTGCAGCGGTGGGCATCTGGAACGGATAAACGCTGACGTTTAATTACAGAGGAGGGGGATGTGTGATTGCAGTTTGGGGGGGTGATTTGAAGGCAGAAACAGCCGGCGCTGTGTCAGTTACATTTCGCCTGTTTACTATTTATTCACCCGCTCGTCCCCGTCCAACGTGAACTTCACGAAAAACTTAATGTACTTCAGGAAGACAAAAACAAATCAGAACCGGAGATGGGACGTTGAGGCCCAGAGGGTGTAAAGACGATTGCGGCCTACAAGTGAGGGACGGTTTTCTGCGGCTGTGTCACGGTCAGAGCTGCCGTACCGTAGTAAAAATAAAATTATTATTACACCTTTTTTTTGCAGGGTGATTTACATTGTTAGATAAACAACCTTACTGTGAGTTACCTTGTTATACAGCTGAGTACTTCTTGTTACTGCATTAATTCTGGGCAAGTGCACTGATAAAACACAGAGGGATTTGAACCCAAGACCTTCAGACTGTAGGTGTATGCAGAGAAGGGAACTCAGATCAGTAAAGTCTTGGTGCTCCCTATTGACCACAGTGTAGCTGCTGTCTTGCATTCAAATGATCCAGGTTCAAATCCTGTCCCCTGCTGTAGGGTCTTTGATCCCAACCCTGAACCGGTACGGTAAACATCACCCGGCTTCTGCTGTGTTAATGGAGCGAATCAGTGCTGGTGGAGAAAAGTGTTGAATAAATAACAGTTAATAATAAATGTTTGGAAGAGGGCAGCTGTGTGATGGTGGTGGCAGTGGGGGGGGGGGTGTAGCTACTGGAGGTCCCGAGCGATCTAAGGGACGCGGGTGGATGTGCTAGCAGAGTCGTGGGCTGTCACCTTCCCGGGTGGAGAGAAGGAGAATCGCAGCTGACAACCAGCCCCCCCAGAGTGCCCATCGCATTCATGACATCATGGTAACAAGCTGATGTCGTAAAAAACGGCCTGACGAGGGTCCGAGGCCCAGCCGGATGTGCGTTAGCAGCAACACAGCAGCACTAAAAGATGAAAGCAGGAGTTGGAGAGAGAAGAGGCCCACCTGAGTCACCCCCCCCCCACGTCAGGTATCTCGAACCTCAGACTCACTTCTCCAATCAAGGCGGCGTCTCGAGGGACGGAGCCGGCATCCTCTCCGGCGCTTGACAAAATCAACCCCTCCCCCTCGGCCTCCCATCTTGCCCCGCTGCCCAGACATCACTCAGGAGGTGTAAATCTGCACCCTCCGCCCACATGGACCTGGTTAGAAGAACCCAGGGGAAAAAGAACCTTCTCGTTTCAACATAAATGGACGTATTTAACCCCCGGACCCTGAGCCGGTCGTCGCCTGGCGTACGAGGATCATCTCATACCCACGTTTCCGCGCACTAAGCATTTCTTCGCGTTTACAGGGACCGAACCGGGCCGCAGAGTGCTGAGCCTCCGCTCCCGCTCACGGCCGGTGCTGCGTTAAGTTGCCGGCCTCCGTTACCCCTTGTTTGCCAGTTTCCCCTGTTAGAACCGCGATGAACGGGGTCGCACCGCCTGGTTGGCTGTGGCACGTGCGGCCACTTGTGTCGTTTTCGCCGACCTCTTTTGTCTGCGCGGTTCTGCTCTGCTGCTCGTCTGCTTCAATAATCCACGGATGCTGGAGTTCCGTGTCTCATTACGAGAAACTGACGCGGCTGCGAGAGTTTTAATCGGATTCGGCGAAACCTTCGTCGGGTTTCCGTCAGGTTTTGGAAACCCTCCCTGTGGAGTCTGGGGGATTTTAGATCTTTGATTTATGACAGTTCACCTCAGGAAGAGGTTTTGAGGGTAGCAGCCCGGTCGGGCAACAGAACCACGCGCACCGATGGTCAGGCGTGGTCCGGAGGGGGCCGACCCCCTCGGCTCCGGCGCGTCACCGGAACCCCCGTTCCTCCCCTCTCCTTTCGTGGTCAAAGCCCTTTGAGCGCGTCCCTCGCCCCGCATCCTGGAATGCGTCTCCGCGCCCGGGTCGGGTCAGAGGGGTCTCTCTCCAGCACCCCGCTACAAACGGCCCATTGAGGCGGGGGGCAGCGCCTGACTGATGCGGTGCGAGCCGCCCCATTGTGGCCGCCGAGATCACACGGGATGCTCACAAAAAGCCCATGGGAAAGGATGCGGTCCCCATCAGGCCATTTGTCAGGAGGGAACGCCCCGCGGAAAGGGTGCGAGAGGAAGGGCGCGCACCTGGGGACGGCGGTTCCGCTCACACATGCCAGCCCGCTGCTCTGTTTACACACGTTTGCAGACAAACATTCGCAGCAGAGGCATCTTCCAGCTGCCTGGGGAAAAGTTGGGGTGTGTAAACTGCGCACACACACACACACGCACGCACGCACGCACGCACGCACGCACTGACAGTGCAGGCTGACGCCTCCTGCACAGCTTTCCTCGGGTCCCCAGGCCTGAAGATGCTCTGGAGGAACTCTTTGAGCGCCAGTTTTCATATGCAAATGCAGATTTAGTTACGGTATGCGCTGCAGACATGGCCCTGCGCAGACTTTTTGTTCATCGGCCATTCTTGTCAAGGGGAACTGTGGGAAAGAGGGGTGGGGGAGTGCAGTGTGTGTGTGTGTGTGTGTGTGTGTGTGTGTGTGTGTGGGGGGCATCTCACAGGCCTTGTGCTTCACACACAACCGGCTGACTTTCTGAGGTCAGTTCACAGGAGTGAAAACAGTGACTTCATCCCTGAGTTCATATTTCTATTAATTATATTCCTCAGAGGCTCATTTTATTATTCTGTATTTATCACTCAGACCTAATGGTTTAATAATTGGGTTTATTACTAAGTTCCTCTTTGTATTAATTATCAACACGACTTATTTTATGACTCTGTTAAGTCCTGCAGCTGAAATGTTTTTTTTTTTTTTTTTTTTTTTTTTCTTCGGCCTTCANATCAACACGACTTATTTTATGACTCTGTTAAGTCCTGCAGCTGAAATGTTTTTTTTTTTTTTTTTTATTTTGTTACTACGGTTTGAATTCGTTTTCTCCGGTATCCGCTTGAATATTTTTTTTAATCTTTAAATTTCAGAAACACGTTCCGAGCCACAGTCCGACTGTCGCTGTTTCGCACCCGGACTTTTGTGTTCGCCTCCGATTTTCCCCAAATTTCGCGCGCGCACCTTTTATGAACCAAATTCAGTTTCATTTCGGCCGACGGTCCGCGCGGGCGAGCGGCGTCAGTCGCGCGCAGCGGCGCACGTGCGCTCCGGTCCGCGCAGGTGCGCGGCGCGCGGGCGGCGGGACCGTTAGCGGCGCGTAAACGGAGGCGCGCGAGGTGAGGGGGTCGCGCTGGTGCCGGGTTCGAGCCCCCCCCCGACCCCCCGAAGCGAAACCCCAAATGAAAAAGTCATGTCTGCTGAGAAACGTGTTTGAAAGCGCTGCGCTTCCTCCAGTTGTAAACCGCAAAGCCCTTCCTTCATCTGGCAGCCGTCTCAAAGCGGCCAGGAAACATCTCCTCATGCAGGCGCTTCTCAGAACTTCCCCTCCAAGCATCTCACATCCACGACCCCCCCCCCCCCCCTCTCAGAAACACCAAACATCCACAGAACTTCTCCACNGACCCCCCCCCCCCACATCTCAGAAACACCAAACATCCACAGAACTTCTCCACACATCTCAGTTGCTCAGAAGTTCTTCTGCGACATTCGAGTTCCACAGCCATACATCTCACTTCCACTTCTCCACATATCTTAGTTCCACCGTTCTTCTTCAGACTTCCAAGATCCACTCTTCTCAGTACAACGTTACTTGTTCTGCACACATCTCGGTCCACCTTCACTTTCAGAGTTGTCTGTTCCACACCACTCCTCCAAACATCTCAGCACATCGCTTCCTCTACACACATTTCATTTCGGCTTAACTTCAAACATCTCACTACATCGTTTCTTCTGCATGCACCTCATTCCAGCTTAACTTTTTCAGACATCTCAGGTCCACGCCACTTCCCCAAACATCTCATTACATCGCTTCTTCTGCACACAGCTCCTTTCATCTTAACTTCAAACATCTCCGTACATCGCTTCTTCTGCGCACGTCTTAAATTCTCCCAACATCTCAGTTGCACACCGCTTCTCCAAACATCTCATTACATCGCTTCTTCTGCACACACCTCATTTCAGCTTAACTTCTTCAAACATGTCAGTTTGAACGCCAAAGAAGGAGCATCACACAGGAACATGAACACGGGAGAACATCGTCATACCTTGCAGAAAGTCAGCTCTCTGAGGAGAAGTTCTGGCTCTTCTCCGTTTTCTTCTCAAGTTCACGTTATAAAAGGTGGGAAGGAGGTTCTAAAAGCGCGAGATGTCGAGAAAGTCGCGGTAAGATCAGCGTGGTGGGACCCTGGACTCCGTGGACCTGCCGTCCTGCTCGTCCGTCCAGTAGGGATCGGGGTCCGAACTCCGCTCCTCGAGCGCTCTGTTTACTCTGGCCGCCGAGTGCGCGCACAGTCCAAGCCCTGACGCGCAGCGCGCTCACGGGACGCCTTTGGGAACGCGCACTGAGAGGTGTGTGAGGGGGGGGACCGAACGCGGCAGCGCGCGGCTGTGGTCTGGCCGCGTGCGCTCCCCCCCAGCAGTGACTCGGAGTTCAAACCACTCCCCCCCAGCCCGCCCCCACCCCACCCCCCTAGACACACACTCGCAGTGAAGAGAAACACACACACACACACACACACACACACCTCACGAGCCACGCGCGCTGTTACTGTATCACTTCAATTCGCCGTAACCGACTTCACCTCCTCACTTCCAGCTGAGTGAGAAACAAACTTATTTTCCCACTTTCCCGACAGGAAGCAGTTTCACCTGCTCAGTTACCCGCGATATTACCTTCTGGAAAAAACGCAATAAATTCACCTTAATAAAAACATCATCGTCGGGAAAACAGTTTATTTCGCGGATTAATGTTCCTGTTGTGATGAAAAGCAGCGCAGCACTTTCGCCACGTTCTTATTTTCTCACTCGAAACGCAGCAGTTTTCGCGGGAATAAACGTCAAACATCTGAGCGTCACTGAAACACGTCGCCCTTGAAAACACGACCTTGCGGGTCCAGCCCATTTAAACAGTCGCGTGATAAAGTAGGAATAAATCGTCATTCGTTCACATTTGATGAAAGCAGAGGTTCCCCGCAATGTCCTCACACTTTCTTGCGTGGAACGTTTTTTTTATTGCTGCTTATGGTTTATTATTTTTGCTGAGAAGTGACAATTTGTTGCTGTCTTCTGAAGCCAGTCCTCCCAGGAGGTGGGGGGGGGGGGGTAAATATCACTGGAACGGGAATTGTTGGGGGAAACCTGTGTACGCAAGGTTCCTCGGAAATAAAGGTGGTCGTCGCGTGGAAACGGAGAGACGGGTGCGAGCGGCGCTGTCCGGGTGGTCGTGCTGCTCGCTGTTTACCCCCCCCCCGGGTCCCCTCTGAGCCCCGTGTGTTTACCTGACCCACGCGGTTCCCTCCTCAGGTGCAAAAACGCAACCCGGTCCAGGAGGCCTTTGTCTGCTCCCGGGTCGTGACCCCGGAAGGTCAATATTTATCACAAGATAAGGGCCCTGATCCAAACCTGCGGGCCGCGGTCAGTAACAGGATGCGGATTTATGACCTCGCAGCACCAGCTGCTGCGTCGAAGGGGGAAACGCAAACGCACATTTCGCATTTTCACTGGCAGCATGGGCCTAACCGTCCCCGCGAAACGCGTCCCGAAGCCTCTGTGAACCAAATGATCTGATAAGAGATTTAAAATGGCGTTTTTCACATTACTCTACTTCGCCTAAATAACAGAAATGTTGTTTCCCACTCAAATTATAACATCCAGAACTTATTCATTCAGCTACACAGCAGGAAGTGACACGATCTGGAGGAAAGGGACTTCGGTGAAGCTGCATAAGAGCCAGGGCGCCATCTAGTGGTGGGAAAACTGTCCCCTTTTCTGCTGGTGGTACCTGTGTGGCCAGGAGAGCATCATCTACACACAGGTACGTAAACACACCCACACAGAGCTGACCACACTAATACTAATCACACGTGTGCTTATATAATAAATAAACACACACACGCACCCTCACACACACTTTCCACCACGAAAACACGCAGATCTACCGGAACCTTCCAATGACGACCGGTTTGTGACGGTGAAAGTGTCGGCCAGGGCCCGTCAGCAGGTGGACCAGGCAAACGTCACCAGGACTTCAGCGCCCACCGTCCAGACCACCTACAAGCGGTGCGTCAGGAGAGCTCGCAGCGCTGCCTGGGAGACGCTTCCGCAGCTCGCCGGCCAAACCCACCAGGATTAGACAGTCAGCAAATAATTTATCGATGGACCTATTTTCTCTTGTCTCCTGCTTAAAATAGTTTTGTGTTCAAATTTAGGACGTTTCTGTTTTTTTTTTTTTTTTTTACCAAAAATATTTCTGCGGCGGCCTCAAAAATCGCTGGCGGGAAAATGAAAGATAGACTTGCACAAGGTAGTTGCACTGCAAGGAGGTAATACTGAGCAGAACATCTCTGCGGTGGGAGGCCAGAGGATAATCTGCATGGTAGAAATGCTCAAGGTCCAAGTTCTCCTCTTACTGTTGTTAAAACAGACGCCAAACCCGGGCGGCTCTTCTGCAGGGCAGAGCTGGGCCAGAGCTGTGAAAGTCTATCCTCACTGGGGATCGGGGTGGTCCTGGGTACTGGGAGGACTTATGGTGTCTACTGTTTGACTTCATAGCCACAAAATACAGTCAGCAGTGCAGAAGCCTTCGCTACACACACACACACACACACACACACACACACACACACACACACACACGGTCTAGTTTCACAAGGCCTGTGACATCATGCCATTGGGCCACTTTAGCTTCAGTAAACGTTTTAAATGCAAAGGGACAGACATTGAAATGGTCAAACTCCTCCTCTCTGCGGCCTCTTTCAGCTCCCAGACCTGCCTAGTCAGCAGTTCTCCTGGGGGGTCCTTTCTGGGCCTACGAGGGCTTGGATCTCACTTCTAACCACAGCTCTGTGCGGCGGAGAGGCTTTGTTTGGAATTAGGAAGAGCAGAATTATTTAGCCCTCAGAGACAGAACCTCTCAGCACTGCGGCGATCCCGTATGAACCCGTCCGACTGGATACGGGGCTGGAGACGCCACGGAAGCCCCGGAAAGGCGTGCGTCCAAACCCACGAGACGCACGAAACACACGCGCGTCCCCGTCCCGCCGGGCCCGAGCCCTTCGTTGTGCCGGAAAGCGGGGCGGCGAACGTCACGGGGGACAATAGGCGCTTCCCCGATAGTTAACTTTGACAAGCAGAGCAGTCGCCATGACAACAATGCCTTTGTTATCACTTCTATGGCTTCGCCTTCTTTGCATGCGAGACCCTGGGGGGGAGGGAGCCTGCGTCACGCGCCCGTGCAAACAGGAACGGTGGGGTGTCCCCGCTTTGTCCCAAGCAGGTAAACAAACCTCAGATGGGGCAGGAGAAACGGCCAGAAAGTGATTTTTGGGAGTGAAAAACACCTCAATGGAGGACAAGTCAAACACCGAAAAAGGAGGCAAACAAGCCTCTCTGACCCCCTACAAGGAAGCCGGGGGGTTGAGAGGCAGGTGGTGGGTGTCAAGACAAACCAGACCCCCCGGCGTCAGGCGATCTAAATGCCAAAGCCCGCCTGTGCGTGCGAGCGTCTGGGGTCAGAGGTCGTGGCGGCAGCTGATCTCTGGCGGGGACTTCAAAGCTCGCCGCTCCGGTGGCATCCTACTCCGAGTGGACCGGCGGCGAGGATGTGTACGAGACCACTTTGTCGCTATGGCAACAGGAGAGTCTGGGGGCACAGCTGGGCCACACTGAGGAGCCTTGAGCAGACATTCCCCGGACAGACCGGTCTGAAGATGCGAACGTCGCACGATATCCCGACACCACCGTGTCGTTGGTTCGCATCCCTAAAGGAGTGAGAGTCAGACAGCAACGACATATAGAACCACAGCAGATGCTGCTGGACTTGTTTGTGTCGCTGTGAGGAGATGAGGAGCGAATCGGCTCTCGGACAGACGGGTTTGTGAGGGATCCAGCAGCTCTGAGGGACACGGGGGGGGGGGGGGGGGGCCANGGGGGGGGGGGGGGGGGGGGGGGGGGGGGGGGGGGGGGGGGGGGGGGGGGGGGGGGGGGGGGGGGGTCATTGCACGCCAGGGTCAAAACTGAGAACTGGAAGGGTTTTCGATGTTGGACGTGTGGAGGGTTCGGTTCCTTGAACAAATTGAAAAGTGAAGCCCAAATATAAGTGGATTTTTTTTTTAAACTTAAATATCAACAAAAATACAGATATGTTTGTGCACAAACTCATACATATGCAGTTGTTACAGTTGTTGCTCGAGTGTTTAAATACATAATCTTAACAAGACGATAAATTAAAAAGGAAAAGTGCAAGACGTCTTCACGGGGATCTACGTCCTCGGCGGATCTGCGGGAAGACGAAAGGAAGACGTGTTTAGCTGGGCTGAAGCGCCGGGCGGTACAGCGTCGCCTCTGGAGGAGCTCGGTCCCTCGGCGTCTGCCGCCCGGTCAGAGACAGACATCACAGGACCGCTTTCTCACACCACCGCTTTATCATCTCTAAAATTAGCTCCACATTGTTGCCGCTTCTCCCTCGGAGGGAAAAAGCCGCAACTGGAACCAGATGAGGAACACAGGGCCGGAGAGCGAATCCTGACTCGGGGGTGTTATATAATAAGCATATAAAGCGGGTCCCTGGGAGTCCTGTGTAAATGCAGCGAAGGCCCAGAAGAAGCTGCAGATGTAAACAAGACCAAACCCACGGCCTCACTCTCCTTCACACTTTTCCCTCCCTTTTTTTTTTTAGACACCAGAATCCTGAGGTACGCGAGGCCTCGTGGACCGGGCCGTGGGGGGTGACCGGATGCGGCGGGTGGTATCGCTTACCGTCGGTGCTCCGGGTGGGACAGGCAGCGTGGTTGGCACAGGAGCAGAGCGGTTGCTGCTGACCTTTGACCTGTGGAGGACAGAGGACTCCGGTTTACTAAGTGAAGTGGACAGCGATGCGGGGGTACGTGACGTACACGTTCGTGCGGATCTGAGAACATGACCATTGCTCTGAAGCGGAGGTGGAAGTGCAGGCCGCGTGTGGACAAAACAGTCTGAAATACTTTTAAACCGTTTACACCGCGGTTTACAGAGCGTATGGAGGGAGATCAGCAGTAGAACAAAGAGACGGGAAGCAGCAACGCACGACTCGACGCTCGGCCGGCTTGGGGTCATGTGAGAAGCTCTCCCAAGACACTTCCAAGATGAAGTCACCGGTCAGAGGGCCGAACTGCTGTGGTGGCTTCCTCGGCCCTGGCCGATCACACCGTTTACATCGTTCGGAGGTAAGACAGAAGGACCGGACAACTAGGAAAGTTAGATGGGATGTATGTCCCCAGTGGAGGTGCTCAAGCTGAACCAGTGGGAAATGAGGTCCTCACCCTGGGGAGAGAACTGAAAGAAGGGGAAGATGGAGTGTTCACCAGCGACGGAGCTCCTTGAGATCACTCCATGACGGGTGATTCTAACAACCTCAAGTAGGTGAGCGCTTGTCACCGGTGAAGGTCCTTGAGCTCGACCAGCCTGACAGGACTGCGGTGATCTCAAAATCGACACTAAACGAGTACGGACCGTGGCTGCTGGACCTTGAACCCCTCATGAAGAAGAAATGGAAATGTGAGAACCACAGAGCAAGAAACGAAAGAAAGCGTGTGCCAGTGGGGGTGGTCCTCAAACCCAACCAGATGAATAAAATGAAGGAATGAATGGAACAAAATGCCCCACTGGTGGCAGTTCTTACACTCAAGCACTGAGGTTCTGACCCTGACAAAGCAGAAGCCGAAATCCATTTCTGCCACAAAATGTCCACAGTCCTGACTGAGAGCCCCTCTCGAGCTCCCGATACACCCTGCTGGGCCTGGCTGTGATGTCATTGCAGCTGCTGACCTCACGTTACAAGGAGCAGCTGATGTCATAGCAGGTGCTGGACTTAGAGAAAAGGGAAGCTGGAGAGGGATAGTTGGTTGTTTCATAAGGGAGAAGATCAACTAAGGATGATAGTAACTGAAAAACCTGGAATGACAACAATGATGTGATACTCAATCCCTGCTTGAGATGTAGTTCAAAACTGGTGACACTCTCTGGACGTTGGCGTTTGGTGTGTGAGGTCAGGGCTTCAGCCTCACTAAGGTACGTGCGAACGGCCTCGTTCGACACTAAGAAGCAGCAGAACATCTCTGCGGTGGGAGGCCGCCACAAGTTTTGTGGCGGTAAAGGACAGGGATTTGTGACCCAAACTTCCACCATCCCAGAGGAATCCTGGCTGCTCAGCATTTTCAGCCCGTGTGTGGAGGGCAGGAGAGGAGTGGAGGAGCAGCTCACCGATGAGCGCAGCTTTGATGGCTGTGTGCAGAGTCTGGCCACCACCTTCTCGAGCCCCAGGTTCTCTGCCTTCAGCCGCTCCCTGTCCTGTCTCTCCAGTTTGAAGTCTGTCTTGTATATATGTGCCTGGAGAAGGGGGTTGAGGAAGGTTGAAGTCGACTCCCAATTTCCGTTGCCTACAGGCTGCTTATCTACATGTGTCTTATGAAAACAGGGCCTGCTGGGAAGAGGTGGGAAAACCAAACTACCGGTTTACCACCATGTCCCGCCCCGACTGCTCCAAGTTCCACCTCATTGTGTCTGTCTGTCTACCTGCGTCGCATTTCTTGCGTTGTGTCCGTACCTGATGCCTGAGGACCTCCAGCTCTGTCTTGACGGCGTCCTGCTCAGCCAGGCTGTCCTGCAGAACCTGCGTGATGGAGAGCAGAGGAAGCGGGGTTACGGGAGGTGAAGGGAACGTGGCCCCAGACTTGCTGTCGAGTCCACCCAGTAGAGTCCACAGAAGCACACACTCTCACACACACACACACACACACACACACGTGCTCCATCAGACAAACCTCTGACAGACCTGCAGGCATGGCCTCGAGGGGAGAGATTGATGCCTGGGTGGGTCCCTTACTGGGTGGCCCACGTATTGGAGGTATCGCGGCACGAATTCCCGGGAACCCCCTCCCGGCGCACTAACCGAGACCCCAGGATCTGTGCCAAGGCCACATCTGAGGGAGGTGCCTTTGGGTCAACCTCAAGCTATGCTCCGCGTCTTGTGTCCCACAGTAACCTGGGTTTACCTCAGGTAAAACCACACAGCTCTAACCAGCTCATGATACTACATTTACGGTATGGACTGAGCATGAAGGTCCGTCATAGTTCGAGCGGCTGTCAAATTCAAATCTGAGCCACCTTCACCTCACCTTGAGACGGCAACTTGGGAACACAAGGACCGTGTCTGAAGGTGTAAAACAGCGGTTTCCAGTGAAAACATGGCAGAGATTGACATTCAGGTGCAAAGAAGTGAAACACAACCATCAAACATCTCGCTCACCCCCTTCCCCCCCACCAGACTCCCCTGAGCTCGAGTGGCGGAGCCAATGAACAGCCGCCAAGGCTGGAGACCCTGGTTCAGGTTTCAGTGGGATAGGAGTAGCGCTCGTGTCCAGTTCCAACACTCACACACTAGCAGACACACACACACGTGCGCGTGCACACACACCGCACCCCCGCCTGGTTCCAGCTCTGATTCCAACACCTCGGTCTTGGCGAGGAAAACCCCGCGTTTCCGTTCCCCTGTCTATAAATCTTCATTTCAAGGCGACGGCGATGCCAAGCTCCACAGCGCATGGCCGTTAACACGCCATTCCCACACACACAGACCAACACACACCCCGAGAGGCCCCGCCACCCAGTCTCGGAGGGATCGGGGTCTTAACGTGTCCGACTCGCGCCCCGGTTCTGAGCCGACTTCCCTACCCGGCGAAAGGCAGGCGGTCGGGGGGTGTAAACCCACCGGGTGTGACGGCCGACCGACAAGCAGGGCGCAAAGCAACGTACAGCGTGCAGTTTGTACACTGAGCTATTTACTCTGATTTACTGTGATTCTGCTGCTCGGCAGCCCAGGCAAGACAGCATTTAGTCAGCACCGCTGTGACAAGGACAGCTGTGTGACAGTCGGGGTTTTGCGGAGGGAAAAACCGTGAACGGACAGAGTCATTTCAAGGTTTCACTTTAGCGAAATACCCAGCAACCCAAAACGCGTCCCGCCGACCTTCTTCACGGACCTCTGAACTTTCCAACACCTTCACCTGACTCGGACTTTCTGCCTTTCTTCAGTCTGATGCTTCACTTTGGAAAGCTGAAAGGGAGGCCGCGCTCCGCGTCGGAACGGCGCCCTCTTGTGGAGCGGGAGGATTTTGACAGGCGAGATCGAGAGGAGGTGATGACACGACAGTCCCCCCCCCCCCCCCCCCCC
>UFQX01005275.1:0-22469 GCA_900497675.1 Arapaima gigas | reverse complement strand
CCCCCCCCCCCCCCCCACGTCAACTTCTCTTTGTCACAAACTCGGATATATGAGTGCAGTAAAATAAGGAAAGACGGAATGGGGGGGGGGCGAAATTCAGGATTACGACTAAACAACACCTTCAGCTCTGCCTCAGACCCCCAGATCAGCATGTTGTGCCCCACACACACACACACACACACACACACACACACACACACACTTCCTCCACGAGTTGCGCTTCCGTCACCTTATTGAGGCGTCGTATCTCCTGGCCCTGCTGCTTCCCCCTTGTGGCCAGATCCTCCTGCTGCAGCTTGAGCTGCCGCATCTGCTTCTCCGATTCCAGTAACTGAGCGCTGATCTCCGAGTTTCGCTTCTGCAACCAGAGGAAAAAAAAAAAACAAAAAACCAGTGACCCACCGAGCATCTGCCTCGAAGCTGACTGATTCCGGTAAGCCAGGCCCTGGAAACGCAGATGATAACGTAATATTGATGGTAATGATGCCAAGCTATCGTACGCATCCAACCCGAAACGCCCTCTTTGTGTCATCTGTCTGTACGCGGCTTTCATCTTAACTCACGGACCAGGGAGGCCGTCGATTTCTCCTCAAAAAGCTTCACACTTGTTCTCGCTGAGGTTTCACACACATTCTCTGCTGCAAATTATTCACTGTCACCCGCAGCAATCTTTCGCACGTTCCACCGTGTTTTACCCACCGGCCTGGCGGGGTATTGTTACAGGACCACTGCGGGGTCGGCGCCTTTATCAAGGGCGCGGCAGTAAGGTCGCAGTTTCAGGGCGACAACCCTAACCCGCTAGGCCACCTGCTGTCCAGCGCCAGGTGAGGAAAGAGCTTACCTCTGTGCACTCGATGGTCTCTTTTGCTAGAAGCATCTCATCCTCAAAGTCCCTCTGCCTCCGTTCCAGCTCCTCCTCCACCTCGGTGGCGCGGCGATCGCACGTCGCCAGTCTGTCCCGCAGCTGCTGGACCTGAGCGGCAACACGCACGTCGCAAAAATCAAGTGAGACGTCACTTCCGTACGGCTTGCGACAAATCAAAGCTCCTCACTCCGACGGCGGAGCCGCTATGAGACGTCGCCTCGAACAAACCTTGAGGTCGTAGTGCTGCTTCATGCGCCTGTATTGTTTATCCCAAGCCTTGTTGATGTTCAAAACCTGCAGGAGAGACGGAATCGCGGTCAGGGTCAGAGGAGCAGCATCGCATTACTGAGGTCTTTCCGAACCTGTCGGAAGGGGCCGTACCTCCTGTAAATGTTTTTCCAGATCAGCGACGCGCGGGTGGGCCGCGTGCTGGAGAAGCGCACCGGAGACCGAGCCCGTGCCAGCGGCCCCCTGCAGAGAACATCCCATCGGGTCAGCCGCTTTCTGCCCAGCTTCACCGGCCAGTCTCATCTCAGCTTTTATTTCTCTGCCTAAACTGCGCTAAATTATATCGGAATTGACCCGTTCATACAGCGGGGTCCTTTTTAGGTAAGGCCTGTCAAGGGTGCCGCAGTGGGGTTCAAACCCGGGGCCTTCCGGAGAGGCCGGCGGCGCAGTCTGCCCCGCTGAAATTTCTAACTTTCTAACTTTCTAACTCTTGGACAAGGAGGTGAAGTTTCAGGTGCCAGAACGCACAGGAAGAAGTGGAGGTTAAATACAAATTATTTAAGGCTGTGTTTTTGTGGATGCTGAGTAATAAGTTTGCGAAAGTGCTGCTGGTTTTGAATCACCCTGTGCAGCAGAGTGATCTTTACTGTAGTAATTCAGGGTAAGTACCTCGCTTAAGAGTGCAGCAGGAGGGCTGACTCAAATCCTGGTCTATCAAGAGAAGGATGACGTTTCTAAGTCACCAGCCTCCATCTTCTCACCGCTGGTCCATATTCCATTACTAACCCTAACCCCTAACCCTACATCATACTGTTACATACGGTTCATATATACATATATAAAGTGACATTATTACAAACATGCAGCAAACACTCCTCACTCCCAGAAGACACCACACTCAGAGCCTCTTACCTTGTCGACCTCGCCGGCCAACTCCTCGAACAAAGGCCCTTCTGTCCCGATCGTCCCCATCCTGTCGTCTTGAGCGGCGGCCTTCGGAGCGAGACAGAGACACACAGCGTATCACACACTCTGGCAGCGTCGGCGAGCAAACACACTTTACCCTGGTGTGGGAAACCGTCCCTGGTACTTATAGGGCCTGGATTACAACCTGGGTCTGTCCCACATGTCACAATGAGCACACTTCTAGTACATGCTGGCCTCTGGAAACTACATCTTACAGGAAGTGTGCAATAGGGAAGTGCTGGCTGGGAATGAACGGCGCAGAAATTCACACGGCGGCTCGCGCGCCGGGACCAGAGGGCGCTCACGGCCCTGGGCACTTCCTGCCAGTAAAGGAAACGCAGACATTCGGGAATCTGGTAAGAGTCATTCGAAAAATTCCACCCTCGCGTCCTCTCTGGCGAGAGCCCCGTGGTGTAAGAAGTCAGGGAGTAAGTCTGAATGTTCGCAGGAGACCGATTTCCTAATTCGCTGTGGTTGTGCAACCCAAGCTGTGTAAAATAAGAGCGTCGCACGTAATGCTAAAATGTCAGGTCAGGTCAGGACGACAGAACAGGTGTAACAAGTATAAAGTGAGGGTCGGTTTGGGTCAAACGGTTATAGATGTTTAGGTCAGACGACGTTAAAACTAGAGGGAAGAATTTACACACCGCGAAATGTTTTCGTTGCGGCAAACGGGGGAAATGATGGCTGTGAGGAGGAAGTTAGGGTTAGTAGTTAGTGACAGGTCTACTGACTAATACTAGGGGTTACGGGGTAGTGGTTAGGGTTAGTTGTGATTCACGAATTGGTATAGTGGTTAAGGTTATGGTGTAGGAGCGGTAGGGAGGGGGACTGAGGATTGGATTAGGGGTTAAGGGTTGTGGTTTTCGATGGGTGTTAGAGTTAGTGACCAGAGATGGGGTAGGTTGGCGAGTTAAGGGAAGTGGTTAGGACGAGTGATTAAGTACAGGGATGGGGGTTACTTTAGGGGGTTAGAAGTTGGAGAGAGTGGTTAGGGTTACGGTAAGGTTAGCTGTTACTGGTTAGCAAGAGGGATGATTAGCGGTAGGATTAGTTGTTACTAGTTAGGGACAGAGATATTGGTTATCATCCAAGTTTAGGGCCAGCGGTTAGGGATAGAGGTAGTAGCTGCCAGTTAGGTTCAGGTTAGCGGTTAGCATGAGGGATTATGGGCTATGGCTTGGATTAGTGGTTACAGATAACCAGGGGGTAGTAACTCTAAAACGGACCCTAATCCTAATCCCAGGGTACCAGCGTCGTGTCTCCTGAACAGTTACGGGACCAGTGTGTGGGGAAAGTGCCGGCAGAACTCTCACCTGTAGCCTCCTGCCAGGTCTGAGCGTCCTCTCGGGCGGACTCGGCCCGTCGGCACGTGGCTGTCCGGCTTTAACCGCGAGGATCACGCTCCTGTCCATCTCAATGCTGTAGCACCTGGAGAAGCATCCAAACGCTTGACTAAAACATTCGCTTATGCCTGTGGCGTTTGGTTTTTCGGTGGTGTTTGCGTGGTGTTTCCGACCTGAAACAAAACCCACGGCTTTTTCGCATTTATTACTTGGCAGAGATCCTTATTGGGCCACGATTTTTCAAGACAATAAGTTCAGGAAGCAGAACGGCAAGCTTGCAGCAACACGAAAAGATTTTTTAAAAAATCCAGAAGTTTTAACAACAGCCCAGCGCTGATGTTGATCTGCAGACCTGCGTGTGAAGGGGAAATACAGACATCCTCTGTAAGGCAACAGAGCGACGCTCACCTGTCTGAGTCTACGGAGCTGAGCATCTCGGCCTCCTGCCACTCGGTGGGCTGCCGGGTCCGGTCCCTCGCGCCGGGGAGGCGGAACTGTTGAAAGCAAGGGGAGGCTTGAGCACACGTCTGGATCGGCACGCGCGCCGCCGCGTAACACCAGGCCGACTGTGACAGCAGCCGCACGAGCGCATCGAGAAACCGCGACGACTGAACCCAGGAGGCGCCGCCGCTCGAGCGGGGAGTCAAGAGGAAGACGGATGAATGAGCGTAGAGATGGCAGGAGAGATATACTCGGTCTCGCTGCCGCACCACAGAGCACAGAGAGAACCCCTGCCCTGGGGGGGGGGGGGGGTTGCACACGCACCCACACGAGCATCACGGAAACGATGAGGCCCTGGGGGGGGCTGCGGTGGGACGTCCAGAGAGGGGTCCCGCGGAAGTGCCGCGGCTCTCCATTCGCGTCGAGAGGAAACGGTGAGTCATGGCGTCTTTTGAGATGCTCCTAGAGGTCCCCCTTGAGGCGAGAGGTAAACAAAGCACCCACGCGTTGCTCCCCTTCAGAAATACCCCGGATCACTCTGCCACGCGACCTCTCGAGAAACGTCTCATTTCTGACTACCTGTCCCTCTTTCAAGAAACACACTGACATTTGTTGTACAGAGGAGAACGGCTGCCGTTTACAGGAAACACCCACCAGAAGCGAAGAGACCTTAGTGCTTTGCGTGGCGGACCTGTCCCACGGCGGAGGTCAGACCCGTGTGTCATATGAGAATTCTTTTTTGTCATCTTCTGCCCTTTCCTGCTCCGTCCTGCTCGTGGTGAGTCTTTTAGCATCAACTCAGTTTGTTTTCATAGACGATCTCCTCGCGCTGTGACGCTGAGCGCCAGGCACGGTAGAAACAGAATTAACACGTATGATGTAGCTCGAAGATCAAATGGTTGGCCAAACGGTTATAGACCACAATGACTATGTAAAGTTAACCAATCATCTGGCAAATGAGGAACAAAACTGCTGAAAAGAAGGTGAGAAAGAGAAATGAGCCTCTGGGGGTTCAAGCGCCAGTTGGGGACCCCCCACAGATATTCTGGGTTGACAAAGGGGACTGGTAGCTACAAAAGTCCTGGCATCACCGTGGTCACAGGAAGCTAAACAGATTTACGTCCACGAGCGGCTCCGATGTTCTCGTCCATTATGGCCAACAGTCAGCAGAACAAACGCTTATAGGTGGACACCAACCCCGCTTTTGGATACGAGGCAAAAGCGTCGCCGACGTCCTTGGTTGGACGGCTCACCTCGAGCCGATCTGCCTTCGTAAAAGTCCCGAAAAGTCATCGTCGGCACATTCTCGCCTGAGCTCCAACCCACCTACAACACCGTGAGACGAAGACCGCCGACCAACACGAGGAGAACAACAAACAAAACTCCAGCGAGTCGGGCCAGGACCGGAATCCGCATCTGAACCCGCCACGCAGGAGCCACGGGGGAAAATGACACGGTCGGGGTGGCCTACAGTATACAGCGCAGTATTTTACAGCAACGGAATCTCAAGTGCAGGGAGACGAACCGCAAGCCAGCGGCCGCGAGAGTGACCGCTGCGCCAAACCCAACTCTTATCTCAGTAAAACCTGCATGTGAGAAACAGAGGAGAATCGACATGGCCGGAGCCACACAAGTCGCCTTTAGATTTAAAAAATAAAGTAAAATAAATAAATAAATGAATAATACACACCGAGCCTCTAGTTCTTAGTTCGTCTATATTTACAGGTATCATATTACATGTCTCACCTAGATGCTCATTGTTAAGGAAGCATTTTGTTGGGTAATGAACTGCATCATACTGAACACATAATGTATTTTTCTTATATGTAATATATACATTTGCAGGTATGTGAGCAACATTTTTAGCTCTTTACATTCCTAAAAAACATTTTTTAAAAGGGGTACGAGGGTTACTTACCACGATCTCTGCTGGGGAGTCCATCCTTGGATCCCAGAGCTCAGTGGTGGACGGGATCTCACTCTGCAGGTCCACTAGCAGGGCAGGGTTTAGTGTATGTGTGTGTGTGTGAGAGAGCATGGCCGGCATGTGGCTCCTATTTAACAGAGGCACGGTAGAGGGAAAGCCCTTTGACATGGGTATGAGTTCCAACCCATACACTCCGGGGGAGACCCTCCCACGCGCCGGGGTGACTATAAATGTGAAAAAAAAAACAAGGGAGGATCTCTAGTGTGTACACACACACACACACACACACACACACACACACACACACACACACACGCAGAGATGTGCACGAGCAGGGGCCGCCCACACACCATCGAGGGAAACAGCCTGCCAGTAATATGAGGCCTTTACTGTAATGACAGGGACCCTGCAGGGCGACGCCACCGGGCCACTGTTTCCAAATTTCTAGGTAAGCAGTACGTGTTGGGTTCGTAGGAAAGACGTGGTGCTGCGTCAGGCTTCGAGGACCCGAGCGTGACTGAGGAACGGGCCAGCTGGCTCTCGCAGTGTGTGTGTGAGAGTGTGTGTGTGCTTGCACATACACAGACAGACACACACGTTGTCAGATGTATTAACACACTTCTCCTAATCTGATCGGTGTCCCTTTTCACACATAGAGCAAGTTCATGTTTTCCATTTCTTAGAGGAATCCCATCCTCCCACACCCACCTGAGTCAGCCCGGCAGCTTGTGTCGGGAAAGCGAAACAGGGGGAATTCTGGGTGTGATCCTGCCTGGCTGTACAGTCATACGTTACCAAGCGTGGACTTCAAACTCAAACCTTGAGCTCGCGGTGCTGCGTTTGGGTCTTGGTGTCGATACCCACGTTGGAGGGTTTGTGTTGGGGGGGCGAGTGACCTTCATATTCTGGAGGTGGGGTAAATATAGCGGGACAGGTAATTCCCAGGAGCACTTGCGGCAAGAGCTGGTTGAAACGGAGTACAAGACACAGCAGGTGGGCAGTAGAGGTGATGTGGGGGGTTTACACCAATTAAGGTATCAAAGTGTGATTGAGAACTCGCCTGAACCGCCCCAACACACACACACACTCACACACACACACACACACACACACACGTGCGCGGACGGCCACACATTCTTTGGGAAGCCAGGTGCCTAGAGCGACTCAGCAGTTCTCCCACGTCCGCCGGTCGGGCCGCGACTCGGCGACTCGCTTCCTGCAAAACTTTCGCTTTTGGTTCCTTGCCGGGCGGCAGGTGGCGAGCGACGGCGCCACCTCAGGCCGAGGCTTTCGCTTCCTCTTCCACCTGTCCGCACACATCCCCCTCACCTGGGCCGCCAGTCCAGGCCGTCCGAGAAAACGGGTTTCGCTTTTCAGTCAGCCGCGGGACATTTTCCAAGGTTGTGCAAGAAACAGCTCAGACGAATCGATTTGGCTCGAACGGAACTTTTGTTTTTTTTCTCCCGCCGCACTTTTCAGAGAGAACAAGTCCGAATACAGCGCTCGCTTAACTTCCGCCCTACCGCGCGGATGTGACCCGTGACGAAACAGCAGCGTCGTGACGAAGCTGTTTTGACTTCCCTCGCTTCTACACTCGCTTCCAGCCTCGTGCCGCGAGCTCCTCGCACGAAGCCCCGAGCCAAACACACGGCGTCGAGTTTTAAAAATAAACCCTCGTTTCACTTTCGCCTGTAATTTCAGCCCCTGGCAGCCGGTGGGCCTGGACAGACCCCCGACGGTGGCCACCCTGAGCGGTAGGAGGGGGCTTATGACGAACGGGCGGGTGTTTTTGCTACGTCGCGCTTTTGGTTCCAAATCAAAGTACGGACACATCACGGGACACAGATATGACACGGTCTGCGGCGGTTGAGGGTTTACAGGAAGACGTGGTCAGCTGACCTTGTGGGTTAACATTGATATTTTTGCTGTATCTCCACGTCAGAGGCGACACTCGACACACGTTCGACTTGCCCCCGCCGGTCCGTCTAACGTCCGGCTTGCAGTTAAACGTCCTTCTTTTTTCTCTAGAAAGTTGCGCTTCGCGTCGCTCGACCCCCCAGTGCTGACTAATAAATCTGGGAAAGCTGTCAGATCTTTCTCAGTCACTGCTGAGCTCCACGGCAGTCAGTGGCTTTGGAGAAAAGCAAGTGAATAAACTGGAATCCTGACCTGCGGAGAAGCGCCGCATTTCAACCCTTCATAACAATAAATCAGTTCAAACATCACACGTCTCGCCCCCTGCTGAGGGCGGTCAGGGCACCGGCTCCACTTTAGTATTTATATTAATGTTATATTGCAACTGTTTTCATTTTTTTTTTGTTTTTTTTTTTTAAATTTTAAATTCAAATCCATAAACTACATTCTTTTCCTCCCCCGTACAACAGAATTTTCCAGAATTTGTGCATTTTTACACGATTTCCCTCCATCAAAACATGGGAACGATAAAGATTAAACAAAAAAGATTTTTTTAATGAACAGAGACACAGGAAGACATGCAGAATACATCCATCTTCTCTCCGACAATATGCATTTTTCATTCGAACTTCCACCCTCCTGGGCTTGGCTGCAGTCGCTTGTCGCACGAAAACAAGGAAAAAGTCCACCTTTGCATTTAAGACACACCTGCATGCGCAAAAAAAAGATGTTCTGCACCCAGGCGCTACAAGAGGAGCCACCCCACCGGTCGCCACGGAGACGACAGACCCCACTCACCTCACCCATACGCCCCCGCTAGGGGGCAGGAGTAAGGGGGTCTGCAGGGCCCGCACGGACACGGGCTGGTTTTCGCCGCTGTTTCATCCAGATTTGCTGCAAAGTAAGAGTAGGAGACCTGCAGGTACAGGACCGCATTCTCCGCTTCTCCTTTAACATAATTAAAATTTGCTTTATAATAATGAAAATAAAATTCCGAAGCTAATTTCCTAGCTCTGAATTGCAACCGTGACCCGCAAGCAGAGAACGGGAGAAAATAGGCTAAAAGGGTTAAGATGGGAATATTATCAACGGTGCTGTGAAAAACACGTTTGCGGTCCAACGTTAGAAATTTACGCCCAGGAGGACATTGAAATGGGGGTAAATAAGTCTGAGCGCCGGAGATATCTCACTATACGTTTACATTTGAGCAGGACAGCTTCATCCTCTGACTACTGGCCTTCTTCCACACCTCTGGTCCACATCACCAGCATTTACCGCAGGCCAGTGGGGGATCGGCGATGCAGCCCTGGATTTGGGACCTGGGGGTTTTTGGATTAAAAAGCAGTTAATTCATTTTTTAAAAACAACACGTGTGCTAACCCACCACAACGTGGCGCAACATGGCTGTGAGACGGAGAAACGGAACTTACTGTTGAACCACCTTGCAGCTGTATTTCAGCGCTGGGTCCAAGGCCTTCTGGAGGTTCTGCAGTGAGCTGTTTTCACAAGTTGCCCTTTTCAGGAAACACAGATACAGTATTTTACTCTGCACGTGTGTGTGTGTGTGTGTGTGTGTGTTTCTCAGGCTTCTCTAGTCACCTGCAAAGTGCCCAGCTGTGACAGCTGATGCACTTCAGGTTTTAGGTTTACGGGACAGAAACAGTCGAAGGGAGGGACGGGTCTCCGCCGAGGTCGGATGTCCCGATAAACACCACAGGTGACGCAAGATCAACTGATCGACTGGTGATCTGAACCCTGAGATCTGGCGGGAGACGCGAGCGTGACCTTCTCCTGCATCAGATTCCCAGAGTGCCGCGGCTGGCGGGCCTCCGGAAGGCGTACTTACGAGTCGCTCTCGCTGGCGACCAGGACCACAGCGAGGCCGGTCATTCTGGAGGAGTTGAAGTTTTTCACCTCGATGCTGCCAAATGTGCTGTGGGGGGAGGAAGGAAGATCATCGTTTCACTCCTCCAGGCACATAAACTAAGTTCAACACGCCGGTTGCTGGGCAAAGGGTCTGCACTCTGGCACCTGCAGGACCGGATCGCTCCTGGCGAGCGACGCGGACCACTGGGGTCCCTCTCGTGAGCCCCTCTCACAGCCCCCCCCCCCTCCCCGATGTGGCAGACTGAGCTCCCTGAGTCCCTCAGAGCTGCTGAATCCCTCCCAAACCCACCTCTCCAAGAGCCACCTCTCCTGACCTCCTCACCGCAACATTAGACTCTCTCGTACTTCTGTAGAAGTGCACAGTGTAGATAAACTGAACCTCGATGCACATCTGGAGTGTGCAAGGCAGCCGGTTGGAGCGCAGACCACATTGTGGTTTGGGCGGGGGTCACGGCGGAGAATTTCGTGACGTGAATCACCTGTTGGGGTCGAAAGGGGTGGCGAGGGACCCGTTGAGCATGACGGTGGCATTTCCGCAGGCCGACGCAGCAAACTGAAACACAGGAAATTTCTTTCAACCGCAGCGCTCACGTTATCTGCAGGCGAGTGCTGCTAGTGTCAGAAATGAACACGCGATCCTTGGTGAAGAAGTTGCCTGTGGGCCAAACAGTAAAAATTGAGAAACTGTCGCTAAGCAGAAAAAAAAAAAAATCTACTTTCGAAACGTGGGAATCGGACGGACCCCCGCGCTCGACGAAAGGAGCCAAACGTCCCAACAGGAGCAGGAACGCAGCCGGCGGTGAAGAAGAGCAATGCTGTTGGCCGCTAGCTCAGGAGCGGAGCCGATAAATGTGTTTCCACGGCGACGAGGCACAAAGCCCTTTTTGAGGAGCTCCGTTCCCCCGCAGCGAACCTAATTCTTGCTGCGACTCTTCCCAGTGGGACGGTGTGGCGTCGGTGGCCAGAAACAAACAGGCCACTGTGCTCCGCCGGGAACGTGCTGCCGAGGGAGTCGGGCTTCTCTCTAAGGTACGACTGAAAGTCCCTCCTGGATGTGAAGTCAGATGAGGCCTCGGCTGGACGGGGACAGGTGGCAGTGAGCCGCGAGGGGGCGTAGCTGGGAGCGGTAGCTGTGGAAACTGCCCAGAAAATCCTCCAGCTGCCCCATCCCTCTATCAGCTGCTTGCCGACAGTCCGGGGTTCACAGATCCAACGGCTTTCAGTTTATTCACATATTGTAGCTTACAGACGGCGTCTAGCAACAAAGGGCCAAACAGAAAAGGTAAAACACTGTTTAAAACAGTTTAAAGCACACAATAACTTTGTCTTACAAGTTATTTGTCTTACAACAAAGAAGCAGATATTAACGCCTTTAAAAGTAATATGCAAATAAATCACGTGAAAAGTCGACACAAAACCACAATTTTCACTTTTATTTCCCTCTCCTTGGAAAATTCTGGACAAATGCATTTGTGAAGCAACACCGCGATGCGCCGGCGGGCGGAGAGCGGAAGGAGCGGCGAAGAGCTCGGCAAGTGGAAACGTGTTCGAACGCGGCCCCCGGCGGGCATCGTTTTCTGCTCTGGCGCGGAACAGGCGGCGGGGGGTCCGCCCGACCGAAAGTCGCGTGCGGGAAGCGGGCGGCCGGGTGACCTTTCGGGCAAGGACAGACCACACTCTTGCTCAGCAGCCACGATCAAAAAGATGACATCAAAAACCACGTTTTGTTGACGATTCGGTCGATAACGCCGGTTTTCTGCGAAATCACCCCCGGAACCCCGGTCCTCGGCCTCCTCGCATCTGCTTATCGGGTTATTCACTCGGCCGGTCGCCTGGTATCACAAGTCCTTTGCGGTCCTGCATGTCGGTGACCTTTGTACTTGACGGTTGGGACCGAGCGGTGCATTGTGGGAAGCACGTACCCGTGCTCTCCACCGCGGCCTTTCTCACCAGCCCCTGTTTATCTGCTTAAGTGTCCGTATCTCATTATTCATTTGTTTATTATAGAGATGCATTTCTCAAAAATAGCTTCAGCAAAAGTTTACGTTTGGCTTAAGGTGGAGAGGGAGGCAAAGGGTGGGCAAGACACATCAGGTTTGCTCTCAAACTGCACAGGAAACTTTATTCTGAGATGAGACACACCCCAGAACCGAAACTGTTGCCCTTCCTGTGACACCTCCTCCGGTCCACGCGGCGCGTTTCCTTCTCTAAATCGTAGTTGTTTCGTTCGTATGTCATCGGGATTTCAGGGAGAACCTGGGATGGGGTTTTACAGATGTTTGGCTTCTGCGGACGATCAGGCAAACTACCCTGGCAAAAATATTAAAATATTGCAATTTTTAAGGGGAAACACAAATATTTGATTTTTGATTAATTTATACACTCGATTTTCTGGACTCTTCCCACTTCCGGACCCCCCTAAATGGACTGAACCAGCACAGATGAACAGGAGATGAGGGTGTTTTCCCAAAAACGACTGCAGTACCACAGCAACTGCCAACCGCGAACTGGTTCCACGTCACAATTTACTCCATCTTTGGAACAAAGCTTTGTTGGACTCCGGCCGTCCGGAGAGAAACGCTCTGGGGGTTTTGGGGGTCCGGGAGCGGCGCGTTTACACCGCGGGGGATGAACATTAATCGATTTGCCTGCTAGCGAAACAATTTATCCTTTATTTACAGCGTTACGGTCAACTTTTACCCTGATTTATGTGCTTAAAAACCAGTAAGAATCCACATAAGGAAAGTGGATCGACTCCGCAGGGGAAAAATCACCGCGGCTCAAACTCGCCATCGAAACTAAGTCCAAAAAGACGACGTCTCGGTTTGAAGGATCTCAGGTCGGCGAACTGGTTGCTGAGGCTTTTCCTGAACAACATCTGTGACAAAACACAAACTCTGGCTGAAGTTCGGCGTGTCCCTCTGAGGGTCTCATTAAGACAACAAAAGAACGTAAGAAAGGAAACACGGGAGGTAAATCTCTCCCCGGAGGGAGGATTACTACGGTAAAGAGGGGGAAGGTGGCTGGGGTTTGAGGAATTATTTTTTTGCTTGGAAGGTGTTCTTCTCCTTTTCTGCTGGGTGAAGGTCGGACTTCCCTCTCTGCACGGCCTCTTTGTTCGGCTTCGCTACCCGGAACGGGCCTTTTGAGCGCGTTCCGCGGTAAAACCCGGGCGTTTTGCACAGCTGCCGCAGTACTGTCCAAACAGCTGCATTTCTGGGCGGCCCCTGAGGAGAGACCTGCACTTGAAGATCTTCTGCTGGGGGGGCGAGGCTCTTTCCTCTGGCTGCATTTCCCAGCAGCTCTGGTGTGGTGTTAACGCTTGAAGGCCGAGGCTGTTCACGTCCTCGAAGATAAATCAAAATACGAGAATTTGGCATCCAGTGGTGAGATTTCAGACACAGATGGGGATGATACACTGCCAGGAAGGGCACGCTCTGTGTGTGTGTGTGTGTGTGTGTGTGTGTGTGTCAGGTGGGGGATGGTCTAAAATGGCTGTCTGGAAACAGATGTGGCCCACATTGTTTCTGACAACAGGGAACGAAGACGGGTTTGGAGCACGTCGACGGCCCAAAAGGACCATTTGCTTTGCACAAGTTCCCTCTGTCCCTCACAGCTGTTGAGTCCCTTTTCAAGAAGGGTCTCAACCCCGACTCTTCCCTATCTGTTCTTCTCCTGAAACCTTTGTAAGTCAGTGTGTCAGTCAGCCCCTGCTGATCCTTTGTATGCGTTTTTCTTTTTGTGTGACTTCTAGTGTCGGACATGTTTGCGGAGGAGAATTGCGATTTGAAACAACCACGTGGGGCTTTAAAAACCACGAGCGTGTCGAGTGTCTAAGCCCTGTTTTGTTGTGATTTGGACCCGTTTGCTTTGAGTCGAACGTCCCTTTGGAGGAAGACATCTGCTGAGTCCATGAAAGGTGGTCTGAGATAACGGCAGTTCATTCTAGGGTCCCGTCGGGGAACGTAGACCGGGTGTGACCGCGGACTCGAGCACGGCGGTTGCACAACTCACCGCAGCAGAGACTCGCCCCCAGAAGGACCGGACCGGGTTCAGCGGGCACTGCGTCCATCTTGGACAGCCGGTGGTGAATGTTTCTGAGGGGACAGCGTCCACACCCACTCAGAGACACATCACACGCGGGGGTTCAAAGCTCTGAAAGGTCGAGCTTCCGTCTCCCGAGTCGAAACCAGGGCGGCAGAACCGAACCCGACGACGACGTACGAAAAGCCGTAACAAAAATAAAAAAGTCAACACAAGTCGTGGTTCCTCACACTCGGAGGACGAGACCCTGTTGTATTAACAGCGTTTCGCTGCGCCGTCTGCGGGACTCACTGCGGCTCCCGTTCCTCCCGCACCAGGTGAGGCCGTCCATGACGAAGCCCAGCAGCGTGTCCTCCAAGGTCACCAGGCACTTGGTCCCCTGGGTGAACTGGTGGACTACGTGTTTGGTTTTACTCCAGAACAGCGTCTAAAGAGCGACACAACACGCCGGTGAGCCACGCGGCGCAGTGCCGCTGTAAACTGGACCCGCCCGCTTAATTATTCATGACTATTCAAATTAGTCTCCTCAACTTATTAACATAACCAGGAACACAAGTCCATCTGTGAGTCAAAAGTCAGGATTATTGAAATTAATAAGACCCCCGTTGTCTACATTATCTTTGTATTTTAATGCCGCTATTAATGTTAATCCGCATTAAAGTTTAAATGGAATCAAAATTACGAGGTGTAAACAGTGTGGAAGTGAGTTCGTTGGACCCTCAACATGTCTGGGACCCCATGCTGCTCCGAAATAGTGAATCTGAGGTCTGATTGTGGGATAAAACTTTTTTTTTTTTGCTTCTTAAAAATTTATTTCACACACACGCTTCCGCAAACCTCAAATTCACGAGAAATGGACCGAGTGAGAAGTAAGAACAAATGTTCTGAACATCAGCTGTTCCTCAGCTTCTTATCACCATCATGCTCTATCGTGCATCTTTGGTGCAGTTATCACCAAAAGCAGCGAATTGAGACATTTTCTGCATGTGCAGGAAGGTTTTTTATTTTGCGACGGGGTTAGGATGGGGTTGGGGTAGGATTAGGATTAGGGGTCATTCTTACCCGGTGACAGTGGTCCTTCTGAGGGACGCTGTGGACGAGTTGGTCGTACGCCTCGAGGGGCACCTCGCACTGGTCTCGGCCCACGAAGGCGCCCGTGAACGCGTCCCACAGGGTCTGGCAGATCTTCCGCCTAAAAGCAGCCCGGGTGAGGAGGACAGGAGGTGACAAAGAGCACGGCGCTCATCGTCACTCAGCGGCCTCAGGTGAGGAGCCTCACGCACATCTCGCTGCTGCTTATCACTGCGCCAAAGTCCACGTGAGCTTCAGCAGAACTAATAAAGCCACAGCTTTCCAGTTAAATAAAACGTGAAATTTAAAATGACACACAAAACCTGCTCATGTCATCAGTTGTTTATATATTTCTATATGCATTTGCATATTTTATAAGGTGTATTTTTGATGGAATGCGAGTTTATGGAAACATTAAAGTGTAGAATAAACTTGTATTATTATCAGGACAGACAGAGTCAACGGTGTAATAATAAGGTCACATTAGTATTTTTTCACGGGTTTCTTTTAGGATTTGTATTTTTAGCATTAAAAGTCCAACCGCAGGTTCCCCCCCTGCGGTAAAAACGGTGAAACTGCGTGGAAAACGGAGATAACTGAGCATCATCTCCATTCCAGGTTCATCTGAGCGACAGGTGGCTGCTCTCTCTGAACAGGCAGATAAAATGTTTGTTGTAAAATAAAAAAAAACACAGAACGCTGTAAATTCTCCGTGAAACTCGCGGTTATTTTCGTTAAATTCCACTTGGACGCGGTGAATTCACGCTGTTTACCCCCCCCCCCCCCCCCCCCCCCCCCCCCCNCCTTGGACGCGGTGAATTCACCCTGTTCCCCCCCCCCCCCCCCACACTCCCACTCCCACGCTGTTATTTACCTGTTCGGCGGGTCCTCCCGCTCCAGGAAGGTCGTACAGCGCGACATGACAACCCTCCGCAGGTCATTTCCCGGACCCCCCAGGCCGATGGCCAGGATCGCAGCGAGGATCGAGAGCAGCACGAGAGCGACGATCACCGCGACGATCACTTTGCACGTGCACCTCCGCCTCCGGGCGACGGGCTCCGTCTCGCTGCTCATTGCGGCGCGCTGTGGGGGGGCGGGGGGGGTTTGGAGCTGAGAGATCAGTGCTTATCGATGGCAGCTGATCGACCACCGCTGTCCGGACCAAACCCACCGCTGAGACGTGATCGTCACGCCGCTCAACTGAAGACTGGACTCACCGCCCCGCTGGAGCACTGAATGGGGGAGACGGCGCCCCCTGTTGGACGACAGTTTCCATGATAAACAGGTAGAACTTTGCGCAGCTTCTCTGGAATGTAGACCCCAATCCTGCCGCCATCCATTCAGATTGTTCACAGTCCCAGAATGCCAAGAATTTCAAGTAACATCCTCTTGTGCAGAGTTTTGTAATGTAAGAGAAATGCAATAAAAATGTGAAACTAACACGTAAAAGTCTGGTCTGGATCTGGTCCAGGTTGAACCCCGGTCTGCAGCGGGTCGTGTCCCGCTGGGTCCCAGTTCTGATATTGTCTTAAAAAAGTCTGTTAAAAAATGCAGCTGCAAATACTGTAAATCTGCACCACATTCACAGCCAACAGAGGTCTGGAGGTGAAGGGTTTCGTTCCCAGTAAATCTCTTAATGTCAAAATACGAGAAATGTTCACAAAACTCAATATATAAATTAACGCTGGGTTTTATTTGCATAGCTTTTAAGTTCCGTTTGAAAGGATTCAATATATTATTGTAATAATACTCTGTTATTCCTGGTCTTGCAGGGTTGTGGATTCATTAAACTTTTACCTTTTGAATTTTTTTACGTACATCCCAGTCATTTTATTCATTTTAGTCCATTTCGCAGCACAGCGGCACAGTGGGTAGCACTAGTGCCTTGCAGCTCCTACAGGCGGTGTGTATGGGTGTGTCTATCCAACACCTTTTCTGTGTGTGTGTGTGTGTGTGTGTGTGTGTGTGTGTATGTGTGTGTGTGTGTGTGTGTGTGAGGTGCTGGTGTGAGCAGCATGGACATTCCCACTGGACCCCAGACCCGGACTCTGGACCCCGGCGAAGGGAATCGTGCGACACTCTTACGACATGCATGTGTAACAAACACAACTACACCTGAGCGAGAAAAAGAGCTCATCGCTCATGCGGTCGAGTTAAATATTCGCAGACGTGATAAGAGATTTCCGGCCGGACCGTTTGCCCGCGCGACGCTTTACTCACCTCACATCTTCAACAGCTGATGTTTTGCACGCAGAGCTGTAAACAGGGTGAAGAGGACAGGAGTGTCATGCATTTTCCGTATGAGACAAAACAGCAGCTGTGGGGGTTATGTTGGTCTCACACACACACACGTGCATGCGCGTGCGCTTTGGGGATGGAACCCAATGCCATCTGGGCTTCTGAGGCCTTGGATGGTTCTCAAAGCTGTGGTGCAGTTGTCTCCTTCCAGCCCTCGCTGCTCTCGACGTCTGTCCTATTTGTGTTAGTTGGCTTGGGGGCGGCCGCCACGAAAACAAACATCTCCCGTTCTTGAATGTATCATGTGATGGAGGTACATGCCAAAAGTCCACGTCGGTTTTTTGGCAATTGCCCAGAGGGCTTCTATAAACTTCTTTCCTCCGCTTTATCAAGTCCGGGCGAGTCCTTGTTGTCTTCTTCAGCAGCACCAGAGAGCCCAGCCTTTTTGTTACCTGTGCAAAGTACGACGGCAACCTCAGTCTCGCCGCTGGCCCTTCCGGTTCGAATTGAACCCCTAACTTCCCGGTGCCGCCGTTCCAACGTCTTCGTCCTCCACGCCGCATCGTCCGCGTAGCGCCGATCGGTCACTTGGCCTCCGCCATTTTTAAATCAGGTTTTGCACTTCTGGTTTGGCTTCTCCCAGACCCCCGTCGAAACATTATGTCCGTCACCCATCGTTCTATACGTTTAAGTTTTATTTTTGTCGCACATATGCAGGCCTGGGAGGTCAACAGCTGAATAGAAATACAGCAGAAACTCCCGGGTTCTTGAGCCATGAGGCCTGTAGGGACAAACTTTGTGAAATACGAGAGACCTGTTTGCTTTGTGACCAGTTCAGAAACTCTTTGTAAGAAGGTTCTCAGGAATGAACCTTGCAGAACCAGTTTTCTAATGAAGATCCTGCACTGCGCAGCTCAGAGCAAGGAGCCACGTATGTCCACCTCGGGCAAAATTTAAGTGTCACGTCATGTTGGGCTGCAACCTGCGTCCATCTTGTCCCGCTGATCTCCTCCCACTTTCCATTGCTAGGCACACGCGGGTGGAGATGAAAAGTGTGTCCGCAGACGCCGGACTGACCGCAGTTCTAAACGCGGTTCCCGTAAAAATTATTCACCCCCCCGTGGCTGTTTTCATGTTTTATTTCCACAACATGGAACCAGGATGTGTTTGGCTGAGATTTTTTTTTGCCCCTCATTAGCATAAAGTGTTGGAGGAAATAACAGCCCAGACAGCGGTTAAAAACGAGAAACAGAGGAGAAGTGAACGCGGTTAGAGCCGTGACTTCCGAACCTTCACGTCTCCAGGCTGAAATTTTTCTTTGGCATCCTTTCCAAAAACTGCTGAAGACGCACGAAGGTGGACAGGGAGGGAGAATGAGGTGTTCAGCAGGACTCGGGTCTGGGGTTTGACGGGACCGCCCCTGGATATCATCCGGTGCGGTTTACCTTCTTTAGGGTAAATCTGATTTTACCTGTTATGTGTCATTTTGAGGAAAGAGGTCGGTTAAGCAATAGTTAAAAATGATGATGTTTTTATTGAAGTATATAATCATATGCTGTTTCTCCACATCAGTCACACGTCACTTACTGTGACCTTTGAGACCGTTCGCTTGTGAGGTCGACGGCGTGTTCTGCACTTTAGCGCGGGACTAGACGCAGATCCCCAAGCCAACGGTGTGTTGCAACTACAAAAGGCGCCGAGATTTCACTCGACTGCTGGAGAAGTGGACCGTTTCCAGAAGGTTCTCCGAGCGTTGAAAGATTTCCAGCAGCCTGTTTTGTTCAGCCAAAATAAACTCCGGCTGCTTATGCCAGGTCATCGAAAGCAGCCGCCAAAGTAACGCAGGCGGAATTAACACAAAACAACCGCGATCCTTTTAAATTGTACAGGTTGTTAATCGATGATAAAATAAAAGAATGAGCTGGAATGAAAAAGCGTGCAGCCGTCGGGAAAAACATGTCGCCGACATGTTTGATTGACGCCCTTTTCATCCCCGGGGGGGTTCGGGGGAGGAAGGGATGCCGGTGAGCACGTTGGGTGTCCTCCAGTCCAGTAGGGGGCGCAGTATCTGCTTTACTGCTGTCTGGCAGGAGGACCGTCTTGGATTCTGTAGACACTGTAGCATCATGAAGGTCCTGTGTGTAAACAGACTGGGATGGACGACTGAGGACTAAATCAAAATGTTTGCCGGGGCAGAACCGGGAGGCGGAGCTCGGACATCAGTCGAACGTCAAACGTGAAACGTGACCCCCGACACCCGTCAGACTCACACGTCGGTGTCGCTGCAGGTCCAGCGGAACCCCCTGGCCTGCAGGATGGCGATGAGGTCCGGGACGGAGCCCCGTGTGCACGACTCCCTGGGGACACAGAGGCAGGCCCCCCGGTGAGTGGAACGTGAAACAGCCCCAGTGGGAAACGACAAGGACACACGTTGTTAGGAGTTCCAGACCCCCAGCAACAGGCAGCAGGTGACCTTCTGGTGCCACGTACACAAACGGCCCCTCCGGGTTGGCCACCACCTCGATGTTGACGTGATCCACCATCCTGGGGTTCAGGCCGTCCAGCTCGACGCTGCCAAACATGCTGCAGGAGGAGACAAAACGCGGCGCCTTAACTACAAAACAAGATGGCTGATGTCGGTATGAATCGATGTGCCCCCGTGCAGGTTTCACCCAGGTTCCTCCTTCACCGACATGTGTATGTAGGGACACACGTGTGTCTGTGATTCACCCACCCACACGGGGCGGATCCTCTCTTTGGCTCCGCCCCCATCCACCCCACCATGTAGCCAAATTATGACTATTAGTGAATAAGCTGCTGATGGTGACTGAATGAACAAATGAACGAATGAACGGGAAAGAGACCCGAAGAAGGAGACGGTTAAGGAGACTGCGGAATCCGCGAGGTGAGATGAGAGAAGCGTGTGAGGAGGTGGGATCCCGACTGACCTCCTCCTGTTGAAGGCGTCTGCGACGGAGCCGTTGAGCACGACGGTGATGTTGCCGCAGGCGGAAGCTGCGAACTGAGACAGACGTGGGAAGAGACCCGCGGACACCGTGAGCCGCGTGGACGGACACGCGGCCGGGTCAGCGTTGGCGCCGCGTCCGGGACGCCGCCGGCTGACAGCTCGAGGTCACAGGAGGACACAGATAATGAGGCCTCGGTTATCGGAACAAATAAGCTCCCGGCAAAAGGGCACCGGGGAGGGTCACATCTCCCCCGTATGAACACATGAAGGGATTAAGGGCTGCAGGGCAACGCTGGTAAGTAACCCGTCTGAGATGATTTACCTGTTTCTACACCAGAATCATTTTTACTCTGGTACTTTGAGGTAAGCGTCCCATTTGGGGAACTACAGAAGGAGAGGGGATTTGAACCCAGGTCCTTCTGTAGACTGTTACCTGCTGATCTACTAACCTGTAACATAACACTGAGGAACAGAAAAAGAGAGAAACTTTACACCCGTCCAGGACAGCATGTTAGTACCGCACTGTGGTGTTAGTACCATGCAGGTACTGTATTAGTACCGTGTTGTGCTCACGTTTTCGGACGCTTGTCTCCACAGCGAGTACACGGGGTGGTTCACGCAGGCCGACCACTCAGGACAGCATCGGTAGTCGAACCCTGGCAGACACACATTGGAGGCCAAGAATGGAGGGGAACTTGAAGAGGATTGGGAGGGACAAAGGTGGCTGTGGTGGAGCTCTTTCTCTGCTCTCCTACCCTCGGTGGACTGGCGTTATTTTACAAAAGGTGCCGTAGTCGGTTTTACCCAGGTTTCAACCCCACATCACGCTGCGGCTCCCTCGATCCCGGGACCGACCCTGAACTGGTGCGGTAAAAAACAGCCAGCTATGTGAAGGGATAAGCCAGTGTAAGGTGCTTCGGTCATGAAGTGTCCACGAACTGCCGGTGACTTACACACATCTCCTTGTAGGAAATCTGGCCTAAAACAGGGAATTATGGGATTTTGAGTTCTTTAGGAATCCACTTGGGAAGTGGGTGGTGGGAGCAGACAAATGGGCTCAGGTCACTTTTGAGTTAAATGAAAGAAAGAAAAAATTCTGATGTTGGCAGGTCGAACCCTCCTACCATTTGTAACCTCTGCCTGACCTCCAGAGTCACTAAAGGTGGATCCATGGGGCCACAATGGTTTCGCAGTGCTTCCTCAAAGTGGCACAGAGAAACACGCACGTTCTTCACAGTTTGTCATACCTCTGTCCTTCTCCTCCTGCCCGCACCAGGTGAGGTCGTTGAACATGTAGCCCACCAGGGTGTCCTCGAGGGTCCAGAAATGGTGCGTGACGGCCAAGTAGCTGTGGACTAACTCCCGGGTCTTGCTCCAGAACAGGAGCTGGAGAGCAGAAGTATGCAGTAAATGTGTTTGTGTTGGAAGCAGGTCTGTACAGGTAAGTCATGATTTAAACGTTTGGGAGAAAGCCTGCTGTTCCTGGGAAAGGAATTCCACAGTTTAGGGGTCTAGCTACAGAAGGTGAGGAATAAAGACCTGAAGGTGTTGGATGATAAAATAGATGACTTGGATGATAAAATGTCAAATATGTAGAATGGAACAAAGCCACGTAGAGCTTTGCAGGTACGCATGAGGATTCTGAAGTTGACTTATTCATAAAGTTAACTATATCAGGAGCCCAACTGATTGGGCTGGATGGACCAGAGTTGAAAAATCCTGCTGAACTTGCTCAAAGGCCCTTGACACCCTCAAATTCAATATCCCTGTAGAATGGTGGCCTCAAAGACAACAGCTGAAGAACCTTGCTGAACCCTGCTCACTTCTGCTGAATTGTAGCTCTTCATAACCACAGTTGGAGATCCCTGTGTGACAGTGGCTCAAAAATCCAAAGCTAAAGAACCCTGTTGAATCTTGTTGAGGTGTCGTTCCAGAGCCAGGGTTGGAGAGCGCTGCTGGACGAACCATCTCCAGAACTAGAGCTGCTGGTTATGCAGCACTCACCCTATTGCAGGGCAGGATTTGGGATGCGGCCTGGAACATCCGCTGGTAATCCTTCACCCTGACACCGCAGGGGGGCCTCCTCACTACTGCTTCCTGAAATTCCATCCAGATCTCCTCACAGTCATATCTGCAGCATATGTCCAGAGTGAGCAACCAGCATAGACACATTGACTAACTTATCCCTCTTTCCATCCATCATTAGTCCTATGAATGACCTGAAGCTAAAACATGAAGACATCTGTAGCACACAATGCATTTCTGAGACAAATAGAACAGATCAGGTCCATATATTGTGACATCTTCCCAAACTAATCAGAGACAAATCCTTATCTTCTATATGTTACAATTTATCTAGGTTTAAAAGGTGCATCTAGTCAATCTTACCTACAAGCCTGAATTTAAAAAAAATCATATACAGTCCTGTGCAAAAGTGTTAGTCGTGCAACTTGAATGTGTGTTGAGAAGTACAGGTAGATTGTTATCCACCATCAGGGGGGTTTCTGTTTGGTCCCAAATTCATTGTGCAACCTGAGAATGACCTCAAACACCCAATCTCAGTCATACACAACT